>SEYY01023548.1:27500-42500 GCA_009176605.1 Armadillidium nasatum
TTTTTTTTTAAATTTAAAATTAAAAAAAAAAAAAAAAAAAAAAAAATAATATAATATATATATATATATATATATATATATATATATATATATATATATATATATATATATATATATATATATATATATATATATATATATATATATATATATATATATATATATATATATATATATATATATATATGAAAAGACTTTTGAGGGCTTGAATTTATAATAATATTTATGTGTTAAATATCTTATCTTTTTAGTGAAAGAATCAAAATTATCCTTAAAACGATCATAAGGTTTCAGAGAGATTAATAATTTTTCGAATGATAGGAAATGGGTATAAAAATTAATCTTAAAAACTGGGAGGGTAAAATTTAAACCTAAAGTTTACAGTCTTTTTCATTAGGGGAAAGGGATCTATCAGAAAAATTAAAAATTACTTCATCAGGGTTCAATGGTGTTTTGGTGAAACTTAAACCTAAGTTGTACAGTTTTTTCTCATGGCGTGCTTTACAAGTTTTAATAAATTTAGAAATATGCATAGCTCTCAAATTAAACAGGTAAAGGTGGTCTACATAGCTTAGGGAAGCTTTCAGAGATAGAGAAAGTTCTTGAAATTCACTTTCTAATTTGGATAGAGATTTGGTTTTACAAGAAATTTCATTGTTAAGCAATTTACATTGAAAAATTTTATATAGGTTACTATGATACAAACGGTTAGTAAAAAGTTTAAATCTTACAAACTTTGTAGTAATTTGGTGGGCTTTACAGGTTTTTAAAAAAAGAGATATCCAGTTTGAGTTTTTCGATCCTCTTTTGCAGCTTTTCATTAGTCTTGAGGGCTCTTACGGTGTCCTGGCCATATATTCTTAAAAGTACATCATCATGGCTTCTATGCTTGGGGGATCTTATCTTTATTAGGAACAGAAGAACCAGAGCTCTATAAAACATTTTATTATCGACGTTTCGAGAAAACAATTCTCATATTCAGGATCTAATAATATAAAATTACTTTAAAATAAGACACTAAAACAAATATAATAAAATATTATTTATTACTTAGTTTTAAATGCTTTTAAAAATATAAATATTATACACAAGTTAACGCTTTAAATTATAATAAAAATAAAAAAATGTATATATATATATATATATATATATATATATATATATATATATATATATATATATATATATATATATATATATATATATATATATATATATATATATATATATATATATATATATATATATATATATATATATATATAATAATAATAATAATAATAATAATAATAATAACAATGACAATAATAATAATAATAAAAATAAAAAATAAAAATAAAAAATAACAATAACAATAATAACAACAATAACAAAAATAATAATAATAATAATAATAATAATAATAATAATAATAATAATAATAATAATAATAATAATAACAACAACAGTAAATAATAATAGTAAATAATAATGATTTATGATTTTTATTTTATTATTTTTCGTTATTGTTATTGTTATTATTACTTATTACTCATATTTTTACTTTTATTTTATCTGTAATCTTTTTATTCATGCCGTTCGTACTATTTTTCGTTTTGAATTTTTGTCATTATTATGTTATTATTGTCATTATCTCTACTTTTATTTATTTTTATTTTTTAACTTTGTATGAATTTTTTAATTCTTTTAATTCTTTAATTTTGTAATTAATTATTTTTAATTCTTTAATTCATGATTTTTGTCATTGTTGTTATTGTCATTATCTCTACTTTTATATTTTTTAAACTTTATTTTTTTAATTCTTTTAATTTTTAATTTTGTAATGTTCAATTATGTATTTTATTTTTGTTATCGGTTTTGTCTTTCATTTTTAATTGCATTATTTTATATAGGTTATTTTATGTTTTTCATCAACCAACCAACTGCATTTCCTTTCTGTTATTTTTCTGTTATTTTTCTGGAATTTTAGTTTTTTACTGTGAAAATGTCCTCATGAATTGTGGTGCGTTTTTTAACTTTTGTTTTTTTGTTTTATATTTATTTTCATTATTTTTAATTTTTGTAATTTTGTTTAATTTTTGGCTGAAGATGAATCTAATAGATTCGAAACGTCCTATTAAATATGTTCGCCTTTGCACTGGCCTTGATTTTTATCATTAGAATCAGATTCCCCAGGAATAAATCATTAGCTCAAATTATATATATATATATATATATATATATATATATATATATATATATATATATATATATATATATATATATATATATATATATATATATATATATATATATATATATATATATATATATATATATATATATATATATATATATATATATATATATATATATATATATATATATATATACTTCTTCCTCTTGAAGGGTATCAAAGGCCAGGTGCACACTAAAATTTTTCAACAGAGTTAGGAGAGGAAATCGGAAACCTGGGCAAATTAAATGCCAATATGCTCCGAAACATGGCGTTTGAATGCGTGTAATCATAAGAAATTGGGAAATAGATGTATGGAATATGTCCTAGACTTTACCTGTAGAGTACTTATAAGATTGAGCATAGCGGTTAAGTCTAGGGTTGGCTAGCAGATAGAGAAAGAAGAGAGCGCGTAGAATGGAGTGTCACACGATGTCTTCTAGATGAAGTTCAGAAGATCAGTTTCCATAGCAATAGTAAAGAGAAATTGATGCGACGATTCGATGGGGAGAAAGAGATTGGAGAGAGTTAGTAAGAGCTAAAGAGTTGACAAGCTCTAGACATCATCTCAAGGAGAGATGTATGAGTGGAACCACCCGAGATGTGTGAAGCATACTCCATACCGGAGTAAACAACACCCCTATAGAGAGCAAACAACTGGGGTGGCGTGAAGTAATTTGAAGGCACCACAAAACACCCAACCTCTTAGAAGATTTTTTGAAAAGAGAAATGTGATCTTTCCAATAAAGATCACGAGAAAAGGATAAGCCAAGAATATGAATTAGAGATGAAAGTTTAAGTTGTGTGTTTTTATGGAAGATGTCATAGTTGTGAGGTAGATTGTGTTAAGTAAAGAGATGGAGGAACTGAGTGTTTGAGGCAACGAAAACAACCATGTTTTCTCTACCCAATTTGAAATGATAGATAAATCAGAAGATAGTTGCTCCTTTACTACTCTCATACGTCTACTAATTACAGTAGGGAAGGGACACCCTTCAAACTGAATGGATCAATGAATGATGGAGTCATAGGCATAGGATAGGGCGGGAAATAAATAAGCAGGTGGAAGGTTTTTGAAAAGCTGAAAAAATATTGAGGAACGGACAGATCCATGAGGCATACCGTTATTACTAGATTTAATGGATGAACGGTACGATCTATTACAGCAGCTATGGCACCATTGAAAGGATGTCAGAGACAGGGCGACAGAGAGACGGATTGATTCCGAAGACTGAAGTTGAGAAATCAAAGCTTTGTGCCAGACTCTATCGAAACCTTTCGATATGTTCAGCGTGATAGCGAAATATATATATATATATATATATATATATATATATATATATATATATATATATATATATATATATATATATATATATATATATATATATATATATATATATATATATATATATATATATATATATATATATATATATATTATATATATAAGCTTTTTTTTGAAAAAAAATCACGAATTATTATTATTATTATTATAATTATTATTATTATTATTATTATTATTATTATTATTATTATTATTATTATTATTATTATTATTATTATTATTATTATTATTATTATTATTATTATTATTATTATTATTATTATTATTTTTTATTATTATGGTTATTGTAATTATTTTTATTATAAAAATTATTTATTATTATTATTATTATTATTATTATTATTATTATTATTATTATTATTATTATTATTATTATTATTATTCAATTATTAAATTATTAAATTTAATATTATTATTATTATTATTATTATTATTATTATTATTATTATTATTATTATTATTATTATTATTATTAAATACTTATTAATTATTATTATTATTATTATTATTATTATTATTATTATTATTATTATTATTATTATTATTATTATTATTGTTTGTCATTATAGGACAACCTTGTAAAAGTGAATATAGTTTTTATTATACGTACATAATCTAACTGAAGAGAACGCATGCACACACACACACACACACACACACACACACACACACATACACCCATCTACACACACATACACACACAACCAACATATATATATATTATAATATATATATATATATATATATATATATATATATATATATATATATATATATATATATATATATATATATCCTCAAGAGGGCTAAGGAAGGAGTCCTACCAAATTCCTTCGGAGATGGGAAAATCCTGTCCTGAACGAGTATATATATATATATATATATATATATATATATATATATATATATATATATATATATATATATATATATATATATATATATATATATATATATATATATATATATATATATATATATATATATATATATATATTATGGTCCGGAAGGTATGTATGATAGAATTCTAAAAGAGGGGAGTTGCAATATCGCAAAGGCACTGTATTTGATTTTAAGTGATCTATTGCTTTAGGAGAGTTACCTGAGAACTGGTGGTGCCCATTTTTAAAAAAGGTAGTAAGGAAGATTTAGGGAACCATAGGCCAGTTAGTTTAACCTCTCTGGTTGTGAAAATTTTGGAAAGTTACTGAAAAGTCATATAGAGAAGCATTTAGATGATGACAAGATACTATATAACTCCTGCATGGCTTTAGAAAGGGTAGATCGTGTCAGACAAATTTACTAGAATTTACATAATATATTACTGAATGTATAGACAGGGGTGACCCAGTTGATGTTATATATTTAGACTTAAGCAAAGCTTTTGGTAAGGTACCCCATGTTAGGCTGATGAAAAAGTTGTGGAATGGTACACAATTGAATTAAAGAGTGTTTATAGAATAGAAGGCAGTGTGTATTACTTAATGGTAATAAGTCATTATGGGAAACGGTGAAGAGTGGGGTCCCACAGGGTTCTGTGTAGGACCATTTTTGTTCTTTATATATATATAATATATATATATATATATATATATATATATATATATATATATATATATATATATATATATATATATATATATATATATATATATATATATATATATATATATATATATATATAAATGATTTAGACAGAGGTCTTAAATATAAGTTTTCTAAGTTTGCAAATGATGTCAAAGTGGTTACCTCAGTAATGAATAATGATGGATGCATAAAGCTTCAAGGTGTTCTTGATAGACTTCTTGGTTGGGCAGAGAGGTGACAAATGAACTTTAATAGTAAAAAATGTGAAATTCTTCATGTAGGTTACTCAAATGAAGGATTTAATTATGAATTGAATGGGGGAGTGGCTTGAGACTGTGGACCAGGAAAAGGATTTAGGAGTGATTATTAGTAGTAATCTGAAGGTGGGTGATCAATGTTTGGTAGCAAGTAATAGAGCTAATAAGATGTTAGGTATAATTAATCGCAATGTAGTTTACAAGAGCAAAGAGGTTATAAGCAAGCTATATAATAGCTATGTTAGGCCAGCATTAGAGTATTGTGCACAGGTTTGGGCTCCTCATTTAAGAAAAGACATAGATATGCTGGAGAGAGTACAACGTCGAGCAACAAGGATGATTTCTGGCTTTGAAAATAAGAGCTATGAAGAGAGGTTGAAAGAGTTAGGAATGTTTTCAGTTGAAAGATTTCTCAGAGAAGATATGAAACAAGTTTACAAAATATTTGTATCTGACAGTAATGCAGAGATTGAAAATTACTTTATAGTGGAACATGGAAGAGTAACTAGAGGACATGATAAGAAAATTAAAAAGATGCCATGCCATCTCGATCTAAGAAAATACTCTTTCAGTAATAGAGTTAATTTTTGGAATGGTTTGCCACAAGAGATTGTTGACTGTGATTCTCTTGTCAAATTTAAAAGGGGGCTAGATAGATATATGGGTGGTTTAGGTATTATATAACTTGACTAAGCCAAATTGGTGGATATATATGAATTTTTAGATCAGTCCAACGGCGGTGGATATTGGTTGGCCTCTGGTCTTTGCCCACCGGAGGATATATATATATATATATATATATATATATATATATATATATATATATATATATATATATATATATATATATATATATATATATATATATATATATATATATATATATATATATATATATATATATATATATATATATATATATATATATATATATATATATATATATATATATATATATATATATATATATATATATATATATATATATATATATATATATATATATATATATATATATTATATATATATATATATATATATATATATATATATATATATATATATATATATATATATATATATATATATATATATATATATATATATATATCATTTTTTTCTAGTCAAAAAATTGACCAAACATCAGACAAGAAATTAATAACTTTCAAAGTTTTATACATCTCATCTTCAACATCTACATTTAATAATTGCCGATGTGAATACGGATACGGATTATGCAAAATCACATGTCACATACATTACTATATATATATATATATATATATATATATATATATATATATATATATATATATATATATATATATATATATATATATATATATATATATATATATATATATATATATATATATATATTAATACTAACACATCCTTTAAAAAAAAAAATCAATAATGGCGTCAACTTCGATTTCCTCGGAGAAGCCCCAGGAGGCAGCTTCCAAAAATAGCCCCTCATCCACCCCTTCCCCCGTTACCTCTTGTGAGTTGGTGGGCTCCGGTGATGGGTTTCGTTCCACCAAGATACAGCTGCCGGCTTGTCCTGATGCACGGTCTATTTTTTCATTAATTTCTGCAGCATTCGCGTTCTGAACTCCAATTTCCACTTTGTTGAACATCATCTCTCTTCTTCTAGACCTCACCTCTTATTCCTGACCGAAACTCAGATGTTTGAGCATTCTGATAGCAAACCCTATTCTGTTTCCTCGTACTGTCTCTATCCCTAATTTTCAGCCAAAGGCGGATGTTGCGCATATGTGCGCAACGATGTCGTTTGATCTCGTGTCTCTATTTTGTAGTCTTCCGAATTTTCCACCTTATGGCTTAGGCTCTCTTGCCATTCTACGACTAAATTCATTTGTTCTGTTTATTTATCTCCTAATTCTACTGACTTACTGATAAGATTTTTCCAACTCCGGTGGAATTTGGTAGGCTTCTGGACTTTGCCCACCGGAGATATAAAAAAAAAATAAAAAAAAATATAAGTAAGTTGTCCTAGCTTTCAGTTTTGAATTTTGTCAATTGGTTTCTCGATATTTTTATCGATGCTTGAAAATTGGTATTGATTTAAAAATAATTAATAATCACCGTAAGTAAGGAATTGGTTTTTATAGTGTGAAGTTCACAGTTAAGTTTTCATACGCAAACAAAAATGTTAAGGTTAAGGATATAAGTACAATTTGATGTACAGACGAATCAATATTTTGAAAAAGAAGGTATAATAAGAGCAGATTTGTAGAGGGTCAACGGGTCTTTGGAGGAATTGAAAGAGATTGAAAGATTGTTATTTGATTCCTATTATGGACCGACCGGGGCCCCGACCCCGGCTAAAAATCAGAGAAAACCGGGGTTTGCCTGCCGGTGTTAAAATGGCAAATTATAATTATTAATGGTGGATTAAATCAATCAAAATATAAGAATCTTAAGATTTTTTCCTTGTTTTTTTCAATATTTCCTTTTTCTTTTGTTTCTTTTGACCGCTCCTCTTCTGCAAGTGAATATTTATCTTTGTGTTTTGATTTTAGATGCCCCATAAAGATTTGGTTGAAAGATTTGGTGCTTTGTTCTTTTATGATGATGAAAAAATATTTAGATCGGAAAGATTTTTATTTTATTGTTAATTTTATTATTATTTTTTTTTTTTTTTTTTTTTTTTTTTTTTTTTTTTTTTTTTTTTTTTTTTTTGCAAAAGAAAATTTAAAATTAAATTATTTCACTCAAATTCTCGATTTAATGTGAAAGATGTGGATCGTTGAAAATGAATTATTAATATAATTTCTGTTGGTTTGATAATAATTTTTTAATTGAAACTGATGCAGTGAGATTATTTCAGAAATACAAAATTACTATTGAAAATAAATTATTTTTTTGATTAGGTTAGGTTAGGTTAGGTTTAGCTAGGTTAGGTTAAGTTTAGTTAGATTAGGTTAGGTTGTGTTTGGTTGTTAGCTCACGATTTACATAAAACTATTTTCTCTAGGTTTGTGCCAATTCAGTGTCAACTTTTGAGACAATTGGAGGAGATGACTTCACTTTTCAAGTAGATGAGACTTTATTTTCAAAGCGTAAAAATAATAAAGGACGCTATATATATATATATATATATAATATATATATATATATATATATATATATATATATATATATATATATATATATATATATATATATATATATATCCTCATATGAGGAGACTAAAAGCGAGGACGACAGAACTAGCCACCCGGCCTTGTGATTCTCTGCCAAAGGCTTGTAATAACTCTAGAACCAGCATTGGGAACCATAGCTCAAGAAGCACAATCTACTGGAGAGCTCTTGGAGAGATTGTTTAGAAGTTAGCTGGAAATGATGCTGGTCCTACTGAAAGGGTGAAAACCCTACCTGAGAGTTTCTATAAGACTCATGGACCGGCATTGAGACCAACGACAGAAATACGTGATCTTTTAGAGGACTCTGGGAGAACTTTTAGGAGCAGTTGGGGAAAGGTGCTGATTCCACTGACAGGGTAACAACCCTTCCTGGGAGAGGATATATATATATATATATATATATATATATATATATATATATATATATATATATATATATATATATATATATATATATATATATATATATATATATATATATATATATATAATATATAATATATAAAAAAAGAAGCTCAAAAAATTTTTATATGCGTTTCTTTCTATCATTATAATTTTCATTTTTAACTTTTAAGTAAAGGCAGGCGGAGAAACCTTTCCGATCTAAATGTTTTTTCATCATCGTAAAAGAACAAAGGTCCAAAGATTTTTATTGGGGCACCTGGAGGTCCTCCTCTAATTTCCTGACTGCACATGTTACATTTAGCTATTTCGAGCCTATCCTGAAACATTATAAAGTACTCCCATACTTCTGAAGCTGATCTTTTAGCCATGTTCACTGAAAGTATAAACAAAATAATAATTTTGAAATAATGTAGCTAATTGATACAAGTTTGATACATAGCAATAAAACAACAATATGTATAAATACAGGTAATATTGAAAATTTTATATATTACATTTTTCAAATTTATCTTAGGATTTTACCTAGGTAAACCTGTTGAATCACTGTTGTGAATCAGAAAAAAAAAAATTTAAATTTTTATATTTTTTTAAAACTTTTATTATACAAAATCTATAATTTTCTGAAATTTTTTCAGAGAAAATGCATAAAATCATTAATTTCAGTGAATGTTGGTAATTCTACTCCTTCCTTATAATTAATAAACCTCAATTTAATTTATATCTAATATTCGTAACCTAAAATTTCATTCCTTTTGACCTCTTTACAAATTTTAGGCAACACCGTTCAGAGCCCCGACCCCGGCAAAATTCCAGCCTCGGTCGGTCCCTAATTCCCATTGAACAGCGCGATAGGGCTACCCTTACCAAACTTATTAAAGAGAACATCGAAGTTGGAACAACCATAATTTAAGACTCACGAAAGAGGGTTAGTAATGGCATTTGCATCCGCATCTTCATCCGCGGAATATCCTCATAAAAAATAACATCCTCATCCGCTCTATCGAAAGTTTTATATTCGCATCAGCACTTACCAAAATTTGACATTTGCATTCTCAAATGAAAAAATTTAACATCCGATCGATCCATCACTAATTTTGAAATATTATATATATATATATATATATATATATATATATATATATATATATATATATATATATATATATATATATATATATATATATATATATATATATATATATATATATATATATATATATATATATATATATATATATAATATATATATATATATATATATATATATATATATATATATATATATATATATATATATATATATATATATATATATATATATATATATATATATATATATATATATATATATATATATATATATATATATATATATATATTTATGAAACGTTTATATTTATTCAAATAATAATAAATAAAAAAATTTAAAAGCATAAAATACTGAAAAAGAACCATGATACGAAAAAAAATTCCTTGAAGAATCGATCGATCCGTAATTAAATTCTAAAATTTTCTCTGATAAAAAAATTATGGAGCACTTAAAATCGTTTGTGTTCTTAATTGACAGTTATAAACATTTTTTCAAGTAAGGGTATGATAATATTTTTTATAGCATAAATTTACAAGATGAATCAAAGCAAAAGTGGCAATTACGAACTGGCACTTTACATCAAATTTGTATGCCACATAGCTTTATAAATAATTCAGTATTTTTTTTGCACCACCGCCACTCACAGGCAGAACCCTATTCCAGGATGGGGTTTTAGAGCAATGAAAGAGTTAAAAACACTATTAGTTCCACCTAACACAAATTTCGTCGTAGATTAAATTCGGCAGGAAACATTGAGGATGGGAGAGAATTCCTCAAAACATGTGGCTGGAAAGGAGAGGCACCACAGAGGACAAGCCTAGAGTTGCCTATGGCTACACAAAATTTATGTGTAGACAATGCACCCTTCTGCTGTGAGGGAGCCTTAAAGTGAAGGTATACGAGTACTTATAGAAAAAAGACAAGGCACCAACGTCACGTTGCAAAGAGAAAGGGTCAAGTGAATTAGAAAGAGTAGAACAGTTTATGTCTTTTAGCCTTTGACTCAACCCTATCTAAAAGAAGATTAATAATTATCGAAACACCCATACCTGAGATGATGAAAACCCTCATACGACTGCTACTACACATTACCAACATATCTTTTCATAAAATGTCTGGTGTAGCCTTCTAGGTGACAATTTAGTCGGCTTCTTCTTTTTGCCACCGAAGCTTTCAGGAGTTTCTTACCTGCAGTTTTTGCAGGATAATATCCCTGAGCTTCTACAAGATATTCCGATTGCCAATAGGCAGAGGATCTGGTTTATGCATGACGGTGCACCGGCGCACTATTCGCATATTGTTACAGTTTATTTAAACACAACGTATGGTCACCGATGGGTAGGGTGCAACGGTCCTGTTAAATGGCCACCACGATCCCCTGATTTAACGCCATTGGATTACTTTCTGTGGGGCTGGATGAAGTCTATGGTTTATTCTACGTCTGTGGAAACGCAAGAAGAGCTGCAAAATCGGATAGAGGTTGCAGCAGCAACTATCAGGCTTTGTCCTGATGCCAGAGAAGCATGGATACGTCGTGCAGAATGCTGCATTCAAGAAGATGGAGGCCACTTTGAACAGTTACTGTAAATGATGTCCTGCGGAATACATAACTGAATGGCCCAATATTACGTTAATAAAGTTTTTTGTGCCATATGTTTATACGAGCTTTATTGCTTCTAATATTGTAGGGAACCCATACCTAAAATATTTTCGTGCAATTCCGAAACACCCTGTATATATATATATATATAAATATATATAATATATATATATATTATATATATATATATATATATATATATATATATATATATATATATATATATATATATATATATACTAGGGCATATGAGGCCTTTGTATAATTGGAGTAACTGCAACCAATGTAATGTGGGGTTTGCAAGACATTTTTTTATGTAAAGGCCAAAAATGCTTATATTGTTAATTAACATGAGAGACGGGAGAACCATCAAAAGAAAAAGAGAGTTAGGAGATGTCTTTGAGAGGGAGATTTCTAGAAGTTGAATTTTTAAAGAGTTGAATTTCACTTGGTTGCAGCGACGAATGATCCCACTGAGGAATTCTATCCAGATCAAAAGATGACGACGAGTGGGAACTCTATAAGCAAAGAGCAAAGTAGAGAATTGATTTGAAATGAATAGAAGAATGAAAGGTTAGGTCATTCTTCATATGAATGGATAGGATTGGATGAGTAGCTGAGAAGATCATTAATGAAAGTAGGAGACAATACAGAACCCTGAGAAACACACTATTGACCAGAAAGGAAGTAGTCACCCCATCAATAACAGCAGAAATCGAAACATTTCTGTGACATCTATAAAACCAATGAAAAAAATTAAATCTATAAAAATGATTGGTGCAAGAACGAAACAATAGTAGTATAGATTAATTTTTCACTCTAATTGAGGCTCATCATTTTAAAATTACCCTCTCTGGCTTCATCATCTCAAAACTATCTGGCTTTAGATTCCTTTATTTCTACTATCAATTACAAATACTGTATTGAAAATATTATATAGTAAAAAATTTTTTTTTGCTCAAGCTCTATCAAAAATCTTGAGGTTCCATGGCTCTGGCTAAACAGCCCAATATAAAGTATCAGAGTAAGCATTTAATATTGATAATATAAATAGTAGCTTTTAAAAAATCAACTCCACCTCCAACTGAATCAAATATTGTTCAAGCAATATTTTGAACATTGCTTTTATTAAATAAAAAATTTAACCCCTTTCTATTTATTTTCTCTACTTACACTACATTTTCTTTACACAAATGCTTAAGCATTTAAAACACATATTATAGGTCTTGTAACTAAGGAATATAACAGAGGTTACATATTTCCAGTATTGTGAGCTTGTAGTTTAAAATTTTTCCGCATATTTCAGAGTCGGAAGTTATTAAACTTTTCAGCTACAGTGCCATAACGGTAGTGTTTAACTCCCAGATTTGAAGATGTCGTTTCAATCATTTATTAGAACCCTAGGAAGAACCCTCCTAGAGATATACGTTCTTGAAATACTAGAAATATACCCATGAGGATGAGGTTAAGCTATTCCCTGGTGAAAGTTAACCTACATTCTCGCAGTGGTAACTACATCCTTTTGTAATGCTGGGTAAAACGTTGGTAAATTTAAAGAAAAACACTCTTATCCAGAATAAGAGAGAATCCAGAACTTCTACTGGCATATCGCCTAGTGAGAAGTCCCCGAAAAAAAACCCGACCACACTTGGGCGTAGGGTCAACATAGCCAATGCTCTATCCTCGTATAAACCGCAGATGCATTTGATATTATTTTATACCAAATGATTCCACGGTTAGTTATATGTATTTATATGCATATATAGTGGCAATTAAAATAATATCAAATGCATCTGCGGTTTATACGAGGATAGAGCATTGGCTATGTTGACCCTACGCCCAAGTTTGGTCGGGTTTTTTTTCGGGGACTTCTCACTAGGCGATATGCCAGTAGAAGTTTTGGATTCTCTACTTTTGTACCATCAGTTTGGTGTAGTGGTTAACGCATCGGGATTCCATCTTTTGAGCCCTGGTTCGAATCCTCAAAAAGCAGGTTACATAAGTATACCAAATCATTCCATGGTTAGTTATATGTATTTATATGCATATATAGTGGCAATTAAAATAATATCAAATGAATCTGCGGTTTATACGAGGATAGAGCATTGGCTATGTTGACCCTACGCCCAACTTTACCGTTTACCGTGGCTCAAACGGTAAAGTGATTGACTCACGTGCTTGAGGGCGCCGGTTCGATCCCACTTCGGGATCCTAGGTATATACTACCTAGAAAAGTTCCTCTCCTCGAATAGGGCAATGCCCGTGAGATGTGAATTAAAATTTAAAAAAAAAAAAAAAAGTGTGGTCGGGTTTTTTTTCGGAGACTTCTCACTAGGCAATATGCCAGTAGAAGTTCTGGATTCTCTCCTTTTGTACCATCAGTTTGGTGTAGTGGTTAACGCATCGGGACTCCATCTTTTGAGCCCTGGTTCGAATCCTCAAAAAGCAGATTACATAAGTATATAATATATATATATATTATATATATATATATATATATATATATATATATATATATATATATATATATATATATATATATATATATTATATATATATATATATATATATATATATATATACCATTAGCAATACCTTATTTAAGTATACAAATAACTGAGTGTCTTGTTTTTTTTCTGTAACAGGAAAGATAAAAATGTTGGTATAATTAGAATAAAATATGCAACACAGGAAACACCAAAGATAAACACTAAGATTTTTTCCATCATCTTCATAGGACTTATTCTGAATTTTATTTGCTGGCACTACAGTAAATATTCTTAAAGCTGGTTGTACTGAGCAACTGGAAAGTTACGGAGAAATTCTTCCTTATTTTGTTTTGTGAGTCTTTCCTCTTTTTCTTATTCCCTCCTTTAAAATATTAAATTGCATATCTTTACCCATTCTCTTTGCACAAGCTCTCTTAAATGCTACATCTACTTTAGTACTTTAGGTTCCATATATATATATATATATATATATATATATATATATATATATATATATATATATATATATATATATATATATATATATATATATATATATATATATATATATATATATATATATATATATATATATATATATATATATATATATATATATATATATATATATATATATATATATATATATATATATATATATATATATATATATATATATATATATATATATATATATATATATATATATATATATATATATATATATATATATATATATATATATATATATATATATATATATATATATAAGTAGTTGCAGGCGAATATTGTCGCTTAAATACGGCGTGCAATTTAATCAGCGCACCCGGCTTATAACA
>SEYY01023549.1:0-2500 GCA_009176605.1 Armadillidium nasatum
AAAAACCTTAAGCAAAAGTAATACTATCAATTGTTAATAAAGACAGAGGCACTTGCATTGACTTTCAAAGAAGGAATCAAGAAATTTAACTTTTTAGGAATATACCGACCACCACAAGGAAGTAAAACAAATTTTGTAAAGATACTTGACGAAATCTACAGTACCGCACTGAAAAATGAAATCTCACTAATAGTTGGGGACTTTAACATCGACGTATCCAGTAATGCCACTACCCAATGCCGTACAAATTCACTAATTGACACCTTGACATCAAATGGCTTTGTAAATTACATGGCATCACAAGGCCAAATGTACATCAAAACTCTACAATAATCGACCATATTTGGTCAAATAAACAAGATTCAACAAAATCCTACACATTGTACTCAGATATTTCAGACCACTATACCCTTGCGTATTAATGCTAAAACACCACCTATAAAAGAACAAAAGAAAATAGCTTTTAGACTCGTATCTGATGAATGTAAAAATAAGTTTCTAAACCAAATAAAGACAACAGATTTTTCATTTGTGCACAGTGCCAATGTTTTAGTTGATGAAAAATTCAAAATATTCAACCATAATTTCTACAGTATTTACGATAAACACTTTTTTGAAAACAAATTTAAGCAGACTCAAAACGATGCCAAATCAACATGGGGGTTGATAAATAACATCTTAAATCGTCACTAAAATAATGAAGTTATAATTCCAGAAATAAAAATTAAAGACGAGATAGTGACCGACAAGCAACTCAATGTCAATAAATTGAATTCCTATTTTACAACTATAGGAGCTAAATTATCAGCAGAAATTTCCCAAACAAATGTGTCTTCAACCGACTACCTAGAAACTCACAAAGGTCAAAAATTCTTTTACAAGCATATCAAGTGCTATAAATAGTGTGTAAAACAAATTTTTCTGACATTCATAGCGTTCCAAACTGGATTTACAAATACTGCATAAACGAAATCTCACTAATATTAGCGATCTTCTACAATACTTCACTTGAATTAGGCCACTTTCCAGAAGAACTAAAAATAGCAAGAGTTACTCCCGTTCCTAAATCCGTAGACACTTCAGTTCCTAATAACTTCCGTCCGATCTCTATCCTACATACAGTTGGTAAATTACTCGAGAAATTGGAACATGTACAACTTACAAATTACTTCTACGAAAAGGAACTCCTATCACAGGCTCAGATTAGATTTACTAAAAACCGTAGTACGAAAGGTGCG
Organism: Armadillidium nasatum; assembly: GCA_009176605.1. Lineage (NCBI taxonomy): Eukaryota > Metazoa > Arthropoda > Malacostraca > Isopoda > Armadillidiidae > Armadillidium > Armadillidium nasatum. Next base: position 1,239 of record SEYY01023549.1, read on the forward strand.
CTAACTCTCCTTACAGAAATATATACAGATATACAGCACTAAACGATAAGCAAACATGCATACTATTACTATTGGACTTCTCAAAAGCATTTGATTTCGTTCCTCATAACTTACTCCTACAAAAATTGGATAGGCTTGGCGTTTCAAAAGTCATATTTATCTGGTAGAACACAATACGTGAAGTTAGGAGGTCTCCTTTCTCAAGGGATGCCTCAGTTATCTATTTTGGGTCCACTATTCTTTAACATATTCTCCAAAGACTTCCAAAACTGTCATAATTCTTTGCATTCACAATACACTGATGGTATCTCAATTCTAATAACAGACTGTAATATAGAAACACTAAACACGAAAGCAAATAATGTATTAGAAAATATTATAACATGAGTAGATGCAAACAGGCTTTCCCTTAGCCTACAAAAAACACAATACTTAATAATGACAAACGTTAAAACTCCTACCAAGCTAAATGTCATGGTAAGAGATGCAACCATAAATAGAACTACATCTGCAAAATTATTAGGAGTTATTTTCGATGAGAAACTTTCCTTCAAAAACCATATAAGTAGTCTTATTAGCAAACTTGTAAATACTACTTATCCATTCCTAAAGATAAGAAACGTTATTCCAAAATATGTACTGAAAAAACCTATATTACAGCCTTGTTTACCCTCAACTACTATATAATTTACCTGTATTGGGATGTTCAAGTGTGTATCTGCTACAACCGTTAATAAAACTACATAAAAAAAATAATTCGCATAATATCTGGATCATGCCATTACTATGAACATACAAACAACAAACAACTATCCATAATCAAACTACAAGATATTCTCACTCTTACAATGACTACACAAATTTTCAAAATCGTAAACGATTTATCAAATCAAATTTAATAATGCATACCCAAAATGTAAGAAGACTTAATTTGCGCAGCGAACACTCACACATACTAAGTAAACCAAAGTACACACTAACCAAATCTCGGAGAGCTGTATCATTCAATGGCATTAAAAAATGGAATGATCTTCCAAAAAAAAACTTTAAAAAATTAGCAACACTTCCCATATTTCGTAAACATGTTAAAAGTCACTTGCTATCAAAATATTAAAATACCCAACCTAACCACTTAGCTCCACACTAACTCAAAATCGGCAAATTTTGTTATCACTATTATAGTAACAATTTTTAGTATTATTATTACGGTTCATTATTAGCTTGCAGTTATTTTAGTACTAAAAATTGCATATATATATATA
>SEYY01023549.1:30000-35000 GCA_009176605.1 Armadillidium nasatum
ATATATATATGATATGATGAATACTAAGTAATCTTACAAATGCCGTGAGGTAGTAAAACACAGTTGGGAGAAACACATCATGTGGAAATGCACGGTTGAGGTAGTAGGGCACATAATAACCAGAGAAGGAATACGAGGTACGCTACATTTGTTGGGATGTTGTAGAAACAGTACCTACAATGTTACGCATGTGCATTAGTGAGCAACATTAATAGACATTTAAAAGTTTGACGACACTGTAGTCGTTAATAATTTCATGGAGGTAACCTCATCATCCGGAATATTCGTAGCGATCGTACGCACGACAAATGTGAATACGATAGAGGACAGAATCACTTGGGCTGTGACGATGGTACGCTACACTGTACGGAACAAGCTGATATGGCCCTCACGGATGGACAAGTGAACGTGAATAGTCGTACGGCAGCAATATTTTATCTGCAAGCGTATCCTAATAGGCGACAACTCCATTACACGTCATTTGTGAGCGTCTTTCGGAGACTACGTGAAACGGGACAACTACAAGCACCAAACCCCAACCTGGGACCTTCCCGAACTGTGCATTCAATTACAAGAGAGTATGCAATTGCCAGGAATTGCAGAGTCTGTTCCCGAACTGTTGCCCAACGCCATGACTTGTCTCATTGGACCATCTTGAACATCCTGCGTGATGAGTATCTACACTCCTGTGGAATATGCTTCTCGTATGCAGTTTTGCAGGTGGTTCCAGCAGAATCAATTCCTAAACAACATAGCGTCGTTGATCCTCTTCACAAATGAAGAGTCATTTGGCAGGAATGGCTTGACGAATTCCCACAACACCCAAATTTGGGTACACAACAATCCCCATAGTATTACCTATGAACCAGCACCAATTCCGGTTTAACGTGTGGGCTGATATAATTGGCGACGACCTAATTGATCCGTATGTCCTACCGGAGCACCTGAAAGGCTACTTCTACCTACAGTTCTTACTGAGTCAATTGCCGGTATTCCTCGAGGATGTCTCTCTGGCAGTTCGTCGCAGCATGTAGTACATCCATGATGGAGCTCCAGTCCATTTTTCGAGACCAGATTGCCAGAATCTAGACTCGATTTGGCACCCGTGGCATGTCACCACGGTTTCCCGATCTTAATCCCTATAATTGTTATTTGTTGTGACACGTGAAAACTCTCGTGTACAGAGACCCGCATGTTAATACTTTTCAGCAACGTATAGTCTATCACATGCATTCCGATGTCTTCCACAGGCTGCGTCAATCCCTTATCAGACAGGTCGAAGCTTGTGTTGTTGCAAATTGGTTTCATTTCGTGCAATTCCAAAGTTGATTTATATATATATATATATATATATATATATATATATATATATATATATATATATATATATATATATATATATATATATATTATATATATATATATATATATATATATATATATATATATATATAATAATAATAAATGTAAATTCAAATGACTAAATCTGATGACATGTCTGAAAAAATAATTATTCTTGTTGTGAAGTTTTCTAATTGACTTTTGAACTTTGCTACTATTTTGTACGCTTCTCTCTCTCTCTCTCTCTCTCTCTCTCTCTCTCTCTATATATATATATATATATATATATATATATATATATATATATATATATATATATATATATATATATATATATATATATATATATATATATATATATATCAGAGAGAGAGAGAAAAAGTAATAGATTTTAAGTTAAACTGCACATGCTAAATAATTTCTTAATAATTATACATACATATATATATTACCATCGAATTTCTTGTCACATAGTAAGTCTACTAGAGAAAAAAAAAACTATACTTAAATATTACAAATTTTTATGTTAATTTTTAACCGCCTTTAACGTTACTTATAATAATCATTAAAGCACCTGTTTAAAATGCTTAAAGGCAAAAATCTTTCTCCCTTGGAAGTATTCAAAATAATAAAATTATGCAATATGTAGACTGCATAGAAACTACGAGTATGCTTGGCTCAATATCTAAATTCTATTTTCATTTCTGCCTCATTGTTTCCTCTTACTTATCCATCTTCTTAAAAAGATCTATGTTTTAAAAGATATATGTTGAAATGTTTGTTTCTAGGTCGGAACCCATAAATATCTAAATTTCGGTGACCTATTCAATTTTTAAAAGCATTTTATATTTCAAAGCTTTGTATAATATATATATATATATATATATATATATATATATATATATATAATATATATATATATATATATATATATATATATATATATATATATATATAATATATATATATATATATATATATATATATATATATATATAATGTTGGGTAACTGCTGGTTCGGGAATCGAACCCGGGCCCAAAAGATGGAAGTCCGTTGCGTTCGATTCCCCGAACCAGCAGTTACCAAACATTATAAATTAATGCATCCACGGTTGATTTTAATCATAGTGGTTATCTAAATTATATTATATATATATATATAATATATATATATATATATATATATATATATATAATATATATATATATATATATTATATATATATATATATATCCTAGCTCGGTTCATCCCACTTGGGATTCTAGGTATATACTACCTAGAAATGTTCCTCTCCTCAAATAGGGCAATGCCCGTGATATGTGAACTTTTTATAATAAAAAATATATATATTTATATATTAGTGATGGAGTGAAGCTGACTTAATTCCGCAACCGAGGTTGTGGTTATTTTGTGGTTGTATTTTTCTTTTGCAACCGCGGTTACATGTTTTTTTTTTTTTTTTTTTTTTTAACAACCTCGCTTGTCTTTATGTTGAGATTGTCAAAACGGCTATAACCCTGGTTGCCTTGCGAAGCTCGTTCCATCACACATTATATATATATATATATATATATATATATATATATATATATATATATATATATATATATATATATATATATATATATATATATATATTATATATATATATATATATATATATATATAATAATATATATTATATATATATTATAATATGTGGCAGCCGTTTGCGAGAAATTCGAAATTTTTTGAAGCCTTGAGGGGTCCCCTCTAAATTTCGAATCGGTAACTATGAGAAACTAACTCTCACGCAACTCATTTCACTCAATATTGAGTCGTGCATAGTTGACCCTTTCTGTATTATATAATATATATATATATATAATATATATATATATATATATATATATATATATATATATATATATATATATATATATTATAATATATATATATATATATATATTATATATATATAAATAATGTACAGTAAGCAAAAGTTAAACTTGTTTCTTATTATTTCAGAAGCGAAAACCGCAAAACTGTCTTTCCATAAAATCGGTTGCGGTTTTAGAAATTTCCATAACCGTGGTTGGGGTTGAAGTGCGGTAATTATGTTTTTAAATAATGCGGTTTCTTCGCTTTTGCTTTTGCGAAGCTTCTCTTCATCACTAATATATATATATATATATATATATATATATATATATATATATATATATATATATATATATATATATATATATATATATATATATATATATATATATATATATATATATAATAAAATTCTTTCTTTCCTCCTCTTTTTTGCTCTGGTGATTCTGTTCCTAGCACTATAACTGGAAAGACTAATCTCTTCGACCTCCTGTTCTGAATTAATTCAATCCTGAACGATTCCGACAATCCTCCTCCTACTTCTTCTCCTATGTCCCATGCCTTAATCTGTGATTACATTTGATCAGGTGCATGGGATTCTGAAATCTATGAACGTTAGGAAGACAAGCGGCCCGGATGGTATTCCTCTCCGAGTTTTAAGGGAGTGTGCTTCTTAGCTGGCTCTGTCCCTCGTTCAACTTTTTTCTCTATGCCTCAATACCAATACTTTCCCTCAATGTTGGAAGCGCGCATTAATCCAAACTTTTACGAAGATAGGTTGCCGCTCTGATCTTTCTATCTTTCGCCCTATAGCTCTCACTTGTATTCTGACTATGATCTTTGAAACAATTCTCAACTTTCATTTCTTGGATCATCTGGAATCCTATATTTTTCTATCTGATCATTAGTATGGCTTTCGGCATTCGAGGTCTGATATGAATACACTTTCCTGTCTCGCAGATTTTTCGTCCTCTGCCTTTAGAGACCATTGTGAGACTTGTGTGATGGAGTTTGGCATATCTATGGCATTTGACCTGATATGGCATGCATCACTGCTTTCAAATCTTTGGGTTTCCTTCTTCTCTTTGCTTACTTATGTCTAGATTTATTTCTAATCGTTACATTTCAGCTGTAGTTGATGGAGCGACATCTTCTTCATTTCCTGTCAATAAAGGTATTCCTATTTTCCATTAATGATCTTCTCAACTGCTCATCTAACCCTATCCATTCATATGCCGATGATTCGATCCTCCATTCTTCTACTCATTTCAAATCTGCTCCCTGTTTTGCATCTAGAGTTCCCTCTCGTCTTCCTTTGAATGGAATTTCAAAGTGGGATCGTCTCATCCTTATGAAATTCAATTGTTTATAAATTCAACTTCTTGAAATCTCGCGTTGAAAGACACCTCCTAATTTTCTATTTCATTCAATGGTTCTCATGTCTCTCCTGTTGACAGTATAAACATCCTTGGCCTTCACATAAACAAACAAATGTTTTGGAAATCTCGTATGTTGGTTCGAGTCAAATAGCAGACATTAATTTTCTATATAGAAAATAGTCTGTGAGAGGTTATAGCAGACTTTAAAATCTTGTATATAACTGTCTGCGAGTGATGAACTCGACCTTTGATCCCGTTGCCCCTTGCTCATGTTGCAGTCAGGGAAGTCCTTTGGACTTGACGTCGTGAATGTAAATCATGAGCATGTTCAAATGCGATTCCTTTTAGTACTACCGTAGTAGAGTGGTCAGCGCTCTAGATTTCTCATCTTAAAGGTTGTTGGTTCGAGTCCAATACCA
>SEYY01023549.1:45000-47500 GCA_009176605.1 Armadillidium nasatum
GAAGAGGAACCAAACGAGACCATCTGAGAAGTGAGGACAATCAGAACGGAGTTGGGCGCGGAGTCTATCGGATTGCCATAAAGATGAAGCAATTGAGATGGTATGAACATATATGTATGGTGGACAAAGGAAGAAACTTGCTGGCTTAATTATATTATTGATATATATAATATATAATATATATAAATATATATATATATATTATAGACGGCCGAAAGTAAAAGACCTGTTGTACACCCCCGAAAAACTACAGAGATAAATTTAAACGTAATATTCCATTGAAATTCATTAAACTAAGTTTGAAAAATATAATGTGAGGCGTGGGATAGTGTTATTATATAATTTAACATCATAATATGGAAAAGAATCAGATTCCTGCATCATATTATCTGTGTCGTTCCAATATTTTAGGTAATTGACAATCAAAAATGTTAAGTGAAATGGAAAACTCATTTAAACGAAATATTCCATTGAAATTCATTAAAATAAGTTTGAAAAAATATAATGTGAGGCGTGGGATAGTGTTATTATATAATTTAACATCATAATATGGAAAAGAATCAGATTCCTGCATCATATTATCTGTGTCGTTCCAATATTTTAGGTAATTGACAATCAAAAATGTTAAGTGAAATGGAAAACTCATTTAAACGAAATATTCCATTGAAATTCATTAAAATAAGTTTGAAAAATATAATGTGAGGCGTTCGGATAGTGTTATTATATAATTTAACATCATAATATGGAAAAGAATCAGATTCCTGCATCATATTATCTGTGTCGTTCCAATATTTTAGGTAATTGACAATCAAAAAATGTTAAGTGAAATGGAAAACTCATTTAAACGTAATATTCCATTGAAATTCATTAAAATAAGTTTGAAAAATATAATGTGAGGCGTTGGATAGTGTTATTATATAATTTAACATCATAATATGGAAAAGAATCAGATTCCTGCATCATATTATCTGTGTCGTTCCAATATTTTAGGTAATTGACAATCAAAAATGTTAAGTGAAATGGAAAACTCATTTAAACGAAATATTCCATTGAAATTCATTAAAATAAGTTTGAAAAATATAATGTGAGGCGTTCGATAGTGTTATTATATAATTTAACATCATAATATGGAAAAGAATCAGATTCCTGCATCATATTATCTGTGTCGTTCCAATATTTTAGGTAATTGACAATCAAAAATGTTAAGTGAAATGGAAAACTTATTTAAACGAAATATTCCATTGAAATTCATTAAAATAAGTTTTGAAAAATATAAATGTGAGGCGTTCGGATAGTGTTATTATATAATTTAACATCATAATATGGAAAAGAATCAGATTCCTGCATCATATTATCTGTGTCGTTCCAATATTTTAGGTAATTGACAATCAAAAATGTTAAGTGAAATGGAAAACTCATTTAAACGTAATATTCCATTGAAATTCATTAAAATAAGTTTGAAAAATATAATGTGAGGCGTTCGATAGTGTTATTATATAATTTAACATCATAATATGGAAAAGAATCAGATTCCTGCATCATATTATCTGTGTCGTTCCAATATTTTAGGTAATTGACAATCAAAAATGTTAAGTGAAATGGAAAACTCATTTAAACGAAATATTCCATTGAAATTCATTAAAATAAGTTTGAAAAATATAAATGTGAGGCGTTGGATAGTGTTATTATATAATTTAACATCATAATATGGAAAAGAATCAGATTCCTGCATCATATTATCTGTGTCGTTCCAATATTTTAGGTAATTGACAATCAAAAATGTTAAGTGAAATGGAAAACTCATTTAAACGTAATATTCCATTGAAATTCATTAAAATAAGTTTGAAAAATATAATGTGAGGCGTTGGATAGTGTTATTATATAATTTAACATCATAATATGGAAAAGAATCAGATTCCTGCATCATATTATCTGTGTGTCGTTCCAATATTTTAGGTAATTGACAATCAAAAATGTTAAGTGAAATGGAAAACTTATTTAAACGTAAAATTCCATTGAAATTCATTAAAATAAGTTTGAAAAATATAAATGTGAGGCGTTGGATAGTGTTATTATATAATTTAACATCATAATATGGAAAAGAATCAGATTCCTGCATCATATTATCTGTGTCGTTCCAATATTTTAGGTAATTGACAATCAAAAATGTTAAGTGAAATGGAAAACTCATTTAAACGAAAATTCCATTGAAATTCATTAAAATAAGTTTGAAAAATATAATGTGAGGCGTTGGATAGTGTTATTATATAATTTAACATCATAATATGGAAAAGAATCAGATTCCTGCATCATATTATCTGTGTCGTTCCAATATTTTTTAGGTAATTGACAATCAAAAATGTTAAGTGAAATGGAAAACTCATTTAAACGAAAAATTCCATTGAAATTCATTAAAATAAGTTTTGAAAAATATAATGTGAGGCGTTGGGATAGTGTTATTATATAATTTAACATCATAATATGGAAAAGAATCAGATTC
>SEYY01023550.1:7500-32500 GCA_009176605.1 Armadillidium nasatum
ATATATATATATATATATATATATATATATATATATATATATATATATATATTATATATATATATATATATATATATATATATATATATATTATATTAGATGTGCCATTTCCCCCAAGCGAATTAACAATAGTGGAAAAAGGTTCTCGTCATGTCACTCTGGGGTGGACCGTCCCCTCGGACTCGAATGCAGAGATTACGTCTTTCATCATCACATATTCACCCCAGTGGACGGAACGGAAAGGTAAATCAACAGGGTATCTTTTATATATATATATATATATATATATATATATATATATATATATATATATATATATATATATATATATATATATATATATATATATATATATATATATATATATATATATATATATGGGTATAGCGTAAAAAAAATTGTTTACTGGGGAGAAGAGATTTAGATATAGTCTATAGGGATTGATTTTACCCCCCAAAATCATGTAAGTGATATATAAATAATAATACAATAATTATCATAAAAAATAATAATTTATATCCTAGTGACGTCATCGCAGTCACATGTGCTTACGTCATAATGTGTGAGGACGTCATATGTGATGCAATAAGCAATTTTGATGCAGGTGTTTGTAAACATAAGTTTTACTCTTGAAATAATTTTACAAAGAGAAGAATTGAAAGAGGAAATTGAAAATCAAATCTTTGATATCAGATTCTATGAAATGTAGTCGATATGTTAGGTACCAAATTTAGGTTTGGTTAAGTTAGGTTAGGTTAGGTAAGGTTATTTTGTTAGGTTAGGTTAGGTTAGGTCAGATTATGTTAGGTTAGGTTAGGTAAGATTATTTTATGTTAGGTTAGGTTACTTACACAAGTCTAGGTTAGGGTTAAGATGTTTCCAATTCCTCCTATTAAGAATACTTTAATAAAATATAGATGTTAGAGAGATTGCACGATTGTGGTAGGGTTATAAGGGGTTCCAGATATTGTTGGAGGGTCAAGAAGGGTCCACTTTTTTGTCGAGCATTGAAATAAGGCACATATGTTGGTCCAAGCTTGGAATTTTTATTGCATTCTGTTGAAACTTTTTGAGTTATAAGGAACTCTTTTTAAAGTTTGTGGAATTTTTTAGTATTCTTTTGAAACTTTTCAAATTTTTGTGCTTTTTGTTGAAACCTTCGGAATTTTGTGATGTTCTATTGAAACTTTCGGAACTGTGAGGAATTCTTGTTTAAACTTTGCGGAATTTTGCGATTTTCTGTTAAAACTTAGCGGAATTTTGTAGGATATTTATTATAATTTTAAAATTTCTTTGGTCTATACTCTAGGGTTAGTTATTAATGTTTTTTTTTTATAAAGTTCTTACAAAAATGTGTAAGAACCATATAATAAATATCATATAAAAATATATGGTATTATATGTTTCTTAAAAACCATAAAAATCTCTGTTTACAATTTATGGTAATAAATGGTATCTAGAATCCAAAGCAATCTCTGTTTACAATTTATGGTGATGAATGGTACTTAGAGATCATAAAAATCTCTGTTTGAAATTTATGGTGATGAATGGTACTTAAAATCTATAAAAATCTCTGTTTGAAATTTATGGTGATAAATGGTACTTAGAATCCAAAACAATATCTATTAACAAATTATGGTAATGAATGGTATGCATAACATAACAATTTCTGTTTATAACTTGTGGCGATAAAGGGTACTTAAAATCCATAGCAATCTCTGTTATTTACATATTTATGGTGATGAATGGTGATTAGAATCCGTTACAATTTCTGTTTATAATTTAGGTTTACCTTATTCAGTAACGTACCCAAATTTTCAGAAGGCCTACCGAAAGAAATAACTGTAGAAGGTGATAAAGTTAAAGTGAGGGTCGACGGCCTCTGGCCAGCCACCACTTACTCCTTCACCGTTGCTGCCGAAAATAAAGTTGGGAGGTCCTCTCCGTCTGCGCCCATTAGGGAAGTGACCCTTGAAGAAGTTCCCAAAGGGTATCCAAGAAATGTCAGGGTAAGAAATTACTCCTACTACTACTACTATTATTACTACTACTACTACTACTACTACTAATAATAATAATAATCATTGGTCCTCAGGTGAGTGCCATCAGTTCAACGGCACTTCAGGTCACGTGGGATCCTCCGAAGGAGAGCGAAAGTCACGGTTTAATACTAGGATACTATTTGGGATACAAAGATCAAAGGTAATAATTATTAATATTAATACCACTAGTACTATCACTACTATTGTAACTACTAGTAGTGTTTCTGGTACCTACTTAACAAAATGTTTTTGTTTATCTTATTTTAAAGCTCAAATATTTTGATTTGAACCTACGACTATTAATACCGATAATAATAATAATAATAATAATAATAATAATAATAATAATAATAATAATAATAATAATAATGACAAAAAATTAAGGCTATTCATTTTTATTTCATTACATGTTTAATTTTATTGGTTACAGTATGCTTTCTCCCGACGAAGCCGCGTCAGGAGCTTACAATTTCACTACCGTAGGCGTCGAAGGTCTTGGTGTCACTTCTACCACATTAACTTCTCTCAAACCTTTCACTAACTATTCGGTAGTCCTTCAGGCATTCAACTCCCGAGGGGCGGGACCTTCATCCCCTCCCACGATTGCTTTTACTCTTGAAGACAGTAATAATATGACTCTTTCTTGCTTTATATATATATATATATATATATATATATATATATATATATATATATATATATATATATATATATATAATATATATATATATATATATATATATATATATATATATATATATATATATATATATATATATATATTAATTCAGTGTTTAAATTTATTTATTTATTTTTTTCAATTTATTAATTGCTTAACAAATTTTCAGAGCCCGAGGCTCCCCCTTCATCAGTGGTCTGCGAGTCTCTATCCCCCACTCGGCTGAAAATCTCCTGGTCTGAACCCCCGGCTGGAAAAACTAATGGAAGGATTTTAAGTTATAGAGTTATCTACAGATTAGAAAATCCCAAGGGTGAGTTACAGTCACTTACAGATTTTTTTAGAAAATTTCTGGAGTTACTTTCAGAGTTATCTGTAGAATAGAAAATCTTAAAAGCGAGTTACAAACTTATCTACAGATACAGACTTCCAAAAAAGCAGTTTTAGAGTTATCTACAAAATTGAGAATTCAAGGTTGAGTTATATAGTCAAATATACTAATTTGAGAATATTCTGCAGAGATTATCTGCAGAATAGAAAAATTCTGAACGCTAATTATACTGAGTTATTAACGGTTTAGAGAATTTTGAAGGCGAGTTACAGAGTCATCTACAAATCAAAGAATATCAAGAATGTTTTTCAGTTTTATAGAGTTATAAATGGTTATTATAGAGTTACCTGTATATTAGAAAATCAGTATAGAGAATCCTAATAGTGATTTACAATTACCTATGTAGTATTACAGTTTCCTTTGAAGTAGAATAACTCAAAGGTGAATATTAGTTACCTACGGAGTAGAATTTCCGAAGGATAAGCAGCAGAGTTATCTAAAGATTAGATAATCACAAATCTCACATGAAGTATCCATATTTTTAGAGATCCTCATAAAGCCTGAAGCACGTATACAAAAAACATAAACACAAATAAATAATCAGACCTTATATAGAATCTACAGACACACTACACTTAAAAATAGTATAGTCTATAGTCTGTAATACATCTTATAATATGGACTATACTTAAAAGTACTTTTAAGTACAATTTATCACAGAAACACGGTACTTAATAGTTATCCTTGATCCTCATTTTTGATTCTATGATAATGAAGAACAGATTCTTATTATGAATGAGAAATGTCAATAAAATTGTTGCTAACACATCCACTATCCACCAGCAAACTTCCACCTTTACATCGTCTTCGTAGCACAAGGGGTGCATTGTCTGCGAACATGGATAACTCCAGGCTTGTCCGCTGTGGTTCCCCCTTCTTTCCTGCCACCTCTGTTTTGTAGAACTCTCTCCCATCTTCTGTGTTTCCTGCCGAATTTAATCTCAATTTCTTTAAGCTCGCGTCTGCGCTCACCTAAGAAATTTGCGTTAGGTGGAACTTGAAGGGGTGGTATTTATGTATTTATTTTTTGGATTTTGTACTCTTTTACTTCATTTTTATTCTTCTAACACCCCCTCCTTGAATAGGGCTTTGCCCACTAGTGGTGGTGATGTGTAAAAAAAAAAAATGCATTTAGGACAGTCCTTCTCTACTATTTTCTACTATAGGAAACTTCTATTTTATTTCCAGTATTTTTTCCCTCATATTTTCAACCATGTATATCAAAACCAAAAAAATACAGTTAACTGAGTATATATATTTATTATTTTATTAATAAATGCTGCTTATATCATTATTATATAATTTATTCATAACATTTAAAATTTATTATAACGTAAATTTTTAAAATTTTCTTTAACATAAATAATAAAAAAAAAAAAAAAAAAAAAAAAAAAAAAAAAAAAAAAAAAAAAAAAAAAAATTTTTTTTATTTTTTTAAAAAAAAAAAATTTGTTTCGTTCCAATCTAAACTTCCTTCTTTTGTTTTACAGAGGAACACGATGGAAGTGGAATGGTTATTTCAGAGATTATGAGCACAACCATTTCGGACTTGCAACCATGGAGCAACTTCAGTATATCAGTAGCAGCTTCTACAAGAGCTGGTGAAGGAGACCCAAGTGATCCAATCATTTGCACAACTCTAGAAGATGGTTTGTTTATGTATATTTTCTTTTAATACTTAATAATTAGATCATTTTCTTTTAGTACTTAATGAATTAGATCATTTTCGTTTAGTATTTAATAATTAGATCATTTCTTTTAGTACTTAATAATTAGATCATTTTCTTTTAATACTTAATAATTGTATCATTTTCTTTTAGTACTTAATAATTAGATCATTTTCTTTTAGTACTTAATAATTAGATCATTTTCTTTTAGTACTTAATAATTAGATCATTTTCTTTAAGTACTTAATAATTAGATCATTTTCTTTTAGTACTTAATAAATAGATCATTTTTTAGAACTTAATAGTTAGATCATTTTCTTTTAGTACTTAATAATTAGATACATTTTCTTTCAATACTTAATAGTTAGATCATTTTCTTTTTTTGCTTAATAATTAAATCATTTTCTTTTAATACTTAATAATAAATAATAGATCATTTTCTTTTAAGTACTTAATAATTAGATCATTTTCTTTTAGTACTTAATAATTAGATCATTTTCTTTAGTACTAATAATAGTTAAATCATTTTCTTTTAGTACTTAATAATCAGATCATTTTCTTCTAGTACTTAATAATTAGATTATTTTCTTTTAATACTTAATAATTAGATAATTGTTCTACCTTTAGGGAAGCTAATATTTCCAACGATGGCTAATAACATATATTAATTACATTAAGGCATTAAAATCATAAATGATAATAACTATTATAATCTATACATGATTACTTTTAATTCAATATATATATATATATATATATTATATATATTATATATATTATATATATATATATATATATATATATATATATATATATATATATATATATATATATATATATATATATATATATATATATATATATATATATATTTAATTCATTGACATTATCATGTCAATCATTTTTCCTAAGTAGAAGTAATTAAAGTTTGAAATTAAATTTAATTTGCAAATTAAAATAAATAATTTAATTATTTATTTATAAATATTTGTTTTTAATTAATTTTTTAACGCTTAGTAAATTTTAGTAAATATTCAGCACAAACAAGTAATTAAAATAAAATTATTCATTATATTTTATTATATATTATATTCTTTAAATAGAATAAATACGCCAAATTAGATCAGGTTCCGTTATAGTAGATCGTTAGATTATTTTACGTCATTAAAGATCAGGATAGATCATGTTAAATCAGGTATGAGTCTCTGTCAGGTTAGGTCATGCAAAATTCTAGATCGGAAAAGGTCGGGCTAGAACAAGGGAGATTCTTACATCAGGTATGAGTCTCTGTCAGGTTAGGTCATTCAAGATTCTAGATCGGAAAAGGTCGGACTAGAACAGGTGAGATTCTTAAATCTGTCAGGTTAGGTCATGCAAAATTCTAGATCGGAAAAAGTAGGGTTAGAACAGGTGAGATTCTTTAATCAGGTATGAGTCTGTCAGGTTAGGTCATGCAAAATTCTAGATCGGAAAAGGTCGGGCTAGAACAGGTGAGATTCTTAAATCAGGTATGAGTCTCTGTCAGGTTAGGTCATTCAAGATTCTAGATCGGAAAAGGTCGGGTTAGAACAGGTGAGATTCTTAAATCTGTCAGGTTAGGTCATGCAAAATTCTAGATCGGAAAAAAGTAGGGTTAGAACAGGTGAGATCTTACATCAGATATGAGTCTGTCAGGTTAGATCATGCAAAATTGTAGATCTGAAAAGGTCGAGTAAAAACAGGTAAGATTCTTAATCAGAGCAGGTTAGGTCTAATTCCAGATAAGGATATGTTATGAGTTTTTCAAGATCGTGATGCGTTGGGTATGATTCTCAGTCTGGGTATGGCAGAATAGGGTAGGCCTAATTCTAGATCAAGTGTAATTCTAAATAGGTCAGGAATAAAATTTATAAAAACATATCTTTTAAAAGTTCAATTTCCCAAATAAAAAATTCATAATTTACATATTAATTATAATAATTAATAATTTAATTATAAATGAAAAAAATAAATATATACATATAATTACCAACAATTTTACAATTTATTTATATAAAATTAATATACAGTAACTACACTAAAAAAATTGTCCTAACGAATCGTTAGGGCAAGTGGCAAAAATGTCACAACAAATTTTTTTCAGTTATTTTCTTATTAGAAAATAAATCGGTGAAGCGACTTTCTTATGCTTAACATGTCTTTTCTCTATTGAAAATTTTACTGTGACATTTTTGCCACTTGTCCCAACGATTCGTTAGGACACATTTTGCAGTGTAAAAATCATAATTAATATAACGTTAATTAATTCTTATATTTTCGTCTTAGTTCCGAACGCACCTGACAGAATAAAAGCCGTCGCTTCCGGACCTAATTCCGTGACTGTCTCTTGGTCTGTCCCGAAACATCCGAACGGAAGAATTGCTGGTTATACCGTCTACTGGTTACAAGTTGGGAGAAAGGCGAGACCCTTATCCAGATACGTAGAAGCTCCGAAATATTCATTTAACTTTACATGACATAAGTTCATCTCCCAATGAGGTAATAATAATAATGATAATACTACTACTACTACTACTACTAATAATAATAATAATAATAATAATAATAATAATAATAATAAATGAAGTTGAAATTAAAATAAAGAAGTTAACCAAAAGTTTTTGTTGCTCCCCAAATTTTAAAAGCAAATTCAATTTTTCTTTTGGTTATTTCTGAAACTCCGAACTCATGATAATGGAAATGGGCGGAGTTTTATTAACAAAAATAGGCCTGAGTTTTATTAACAAAAATAAGCATAGTTATATTTACAAAAATAGGCGGAGTTTCATTAACAAAAATGGGCGGAGTTTTATTACAACTGTGATGACTTTATATTAATATAGATATTCGAAGCCTGCAGTTGTTTGAATAAAATCCTCATTTATTTTTACGAATGCAGATGCGGATTGCGGAAGCATGACTAATTCGTTTTGCAATTTTCAAGTTATTGTGGATGCGGATTCGGATGCGAATGTGGATGCGAATGTGGTTTATATCACTTTTCATTTTACAAATTTTCTTAGTTATTACTTATATTAATATGTAATTACTTATGTCTTAATATATTCTTATATATATATATATATATATATATATATATATATATATATATATATATATATATATATATATATATATATATATATATATATATATATATATATATATATATATATATATATATATATATATATATATATATAACTCTAGCCTATTATTATTATTATTATTATTATTATTATTATTATTATTATTATTATTATTATTACTGTTATTATTATTCTCACTAATATAAGGTGTGGGTAACGGCCTCGACTGGCGTTGGAGAAGGACCCTCTAGCGAAGTGATTGTTGTAACACCTACGGAAAAAGGTAAGAGGATGAGATCTTTTGAATTAAAGTCAACTCGTGACTACTACTTTGTTAGGATCAGGTTAGGTTAGGTTGAGTTATCATTATTATAAGGTCTTTATGTATTAATTCAAATCCTGACTACTACTTTGTTAGGATCAGGTTAGGTTAGTAATGAGTCAAGTTTGCTAAATCTTATTAACAAAGATCTTAGGAATATAATCAACCTAGACATCATATTTTGCTATGATAACGTTAGTTTATTTTCAGTTAACTCCTAACTCCTGCTTTGTTAAGATCAGGTTAGGTTAGTATGAAGTTAGTGTGTTAAATTACAATTTAAAGTTCTAAGTAGTACGAAAAATCGGGATTTAATATATCCTTCATATTATAACGTTCTTTTATTTAAATCTTGATTTTTCGTACCACTTAGGACTTTAAATTGTAATTTAGTTCAATCTTGAAAAATTGACTTGGTCAATTCTGCCCAGTACACCCACGTTATATTCATTGACATATTAAATTTATTTTTAAATATTTTCTTTATGGTTGGATACTTTTAATTATTTACTTCTAAGGTTTTTCGACTTGCCAACTCCCTTGCTCAAGTATATATTCTGAAAATTTGTTCATTGATTCTACTGAAGAAGTCCCTCAATAAAATTTTATTTATATATCGATTAATCGTAAAACTTCATTGATAATTATTTTTATGGTAATTGCAGTTAGTGCTGGTGTTTGGTCTGTTGGCGGAAATGTGACTATTGGATGGAAGGAGGATGTTCAAATGGCGTGTCACGCGGTTGGTAAGCCTGAACCAAAACTCACTTGGACTCACGCTGGCAAGCCTGTTCCACAAAATGGGCAAAGGTATGTAAATGTTACTTTTTACAATTATTTTTCAATTTAATTTCATTGGTATTTATTGTGATGGGTAATGGGCACAGGCATAAGATCAATTAATTTTCAATTAATTTCATTGGTACTTATTCTGATGGGTATTGGGCACAGACATAGGATCAATTAATTTTCAATTAATTACATTGCTACTTATTGTGATGGGTATTGGGCACAGACATAGGATCAATTTTTGAAGACTCAAATTTCCTTACCCATCCGTACCCCAAAATTGAATATTTATAATTTTCCACAACGTATATATTAAATACTTTTTAAATGAATTTTGTTAATAAGATCTGTGTTGTTTATTTTAAATGTCACAAAGACGTTATAAACTTTTGTACTTTTGTACTAGAATAGTTTAAATATTATCTCAAACCTTCTTCAGGTACTCTATTCTTCCTGATGGCACTTTAAGAATCATTGACACCCAAAAAAGCGATTCTGGCACGTATATTTGCACTGCGACTAATATCCACGGCATTGACAGAGCAGTTTACTCTCTGAAAATTCTTGGTTAGTGTTTCTCTCTCTCTCTCTCTCTCTCTCTCTCTCTCTCTCAGTCACTCCCTCCCTCCCTCTCTCTCTCTCTCTCTCCCTCTCCCTCTCTTTTTTTCTCCCTCCCTCCCTCCCCTCTCTCTCTCCCCCTCCCTCCCTCCCCTCTCTTTCTCTCTCTCTCTCTCCTCTCTCTCTCTCTCTCTCTCTCTCTCTCTCTCTCTCTCTCTCTCTCTCTCTCTCTCTCTCTCTCTCTCTCTCTCTCTCTCTCTCTCTCTCTCATTTTTTTAAACAACATAAAGTGATAATTACTTTCCAATTTTTTTAAACCTAATATTATTATTCTACTTTTAAATTTATTTGTTTTTATTTTTTTTCCTTAAGCTAAAAATTCTTCCATTTTTTTTAGTGTTTTAGGCGAATTTTTTTCTTTTTTTTTTTTTTTTTTTTCTTTTAAATTATAACTTTAAATTTATTATTTTTTTAAAAAAAAAATATTATATATATATATATATATATATATATATATATATATATATATATATATATATATATATATATATATATATATATATATATATATATATATATATATATATATATATATATATATATATATATATATATATATATATATATATATATATATATATATATATATATTATTTTAAGAGAGATTTTTTGTAACCAGATGATAATATATCGACTTTTCAGTAACTCAATGATAATTTATCAATATTTTGCAACTCAATAATAATATACCTATTTCTTGCAATTCGGTAACAATATATCGATTATTAATCGGTAACTCGGTGATAAAAAAAACAGCTTTTTTTCAACTTTGTTAATTTATCGATTTCTGTAATAATATAATATCGATACTTTATCGATTTCTGTAATAATATAATATCGATACTTTATCGATTTCTGTAATAATATAATATCGATACTTTATCGATTTCTGTAATAATATAATATCGATACTTTATCGATTTCTGTAATAATATAATATCGATACTTTATCGATTTCTGTAACAATATAGTATCGATACTTTAACAATACAGTATCGATTATTCCGATACTTTTTCCCATCAGTTCCTCCATCGCGTCCGTCGCTTCACGTCACAGAAACAACTTCCTCGTCAATCCGCCTTCAGTGGAGCATAGATGATGACGGAGGTGCGCCCATAAGGAGATCAAATCTCTTCTACAGGTATTATTATTATTATTATTTTTATTAAGGGATGGAGCGATACCAAATTTTTTAACGATACCGATACCTAAAAATTACCCGATACCTAAAAGTATGCCGATACTACTACCGATACCGATACTTTCCTCTTGTACAAAAATTTTGCCGATACCGATACTAAAAAGGTCGATACCGATACTTGCCGATACCGATACCGATACTTCACTCCATCCCTAATTAATTATTATTATTATATTATCTATTTACCTATCTCTCTGTCTGTCTATATATCTATCTAAACATCTATATATATTTGTTTATCTATCTATCTTTATATTAGTTAAACTTATACAATGTAACATCACAATAACGTTACAGACCTCATTCAGGAGAAACCCTTGAAACAGAGATCCTAAGTAGCAGAAATTCCCATACAGTAGAAAATTTGAAATGCGGAACATCACACTACTTCTTTGTAACAACTACAAATAAAATAGGTGAGTAATAATAATAATAATAAAAATTTTGAGTTTATTTTTGTGAACTTGGTTTTTTAGATTCTAAAATTTAGTGCTGCAATATTTAGCTTCTAGAATTGAAGCTGTTGAAGATGCTTTAGTAATAGTAATAGTAATAATAATAGTAGTAGTAGTATTAGTAATACTTTATTTGTTGTTTTTTTTTACAAATCTAAAGGTACAAGTGATGCATCAAAAGAAGTAGAAGCTCGGACGAAAGGTCGGGCACCTGAAGCTCCACCACCATTCCAGTTTGTTACGACAAACAGCTCCCAAGCAACTTTGTATCTTACCCAATGGGAGGACGGAGGCTGTCCTATCATTCATTTCCAAGTAGAATACAGACGAATAGGGTTATCAGGCTGGACAACAGGTAATAAGAGGTTTACAATGCAAAGAAAGCCAACCTTAATTTTCTAAATAAGTAATTATTATTATTATTATTATTATTAAGTTGGCAGCAAAATACCACCGTCGAGAACATACGCAGTTGGAGGTCTTACAGCAGGACATAAATACCAGGTTCGAGTGAAAGCTTTCAATGCAGCTGGATTCACACTGAAAGATTATACTGTGTCTACTCCAGCAGCAGGAAAAGCAGGTTAGCCTTCAGAACTTATCAGCTGTTGAAAATTTAATTTTAAAAAAAGCCAAAATTATGAGCTTATTACGACTTCAAATTTTGACTTTACAGGTTTTCGAGAAACGTACAGGGAAGCCGGAGAAGGCTGGAACTTAATGAGCAAGGAACATGATTTAGATCCAAACAGTATAGAATGGAAAGATCCAAGAATATTGGTACCAGGTTTAATATCTATTCTGGCTGTTATGTTGACTGTTGTAACAGTTTGCATATGTTTAAGAAAAAGTAAGTGAAAAATTATTAGTTTACTGTCAAAGTACTAAAAAAATCACTTGTAATATAAAAGAAATCGCTAGATCTATTCTGTTTTATCTCTTAGAACCATTAGGAAAGGATATTGGAAACAAAGCTATTCCCAGTGAAATGTGTTCAGCTCACGGTAAAAACAAAGGGGATCTAGCAGAAGAATATCAGATATATTCTCCTATTAGAAGACTTCCACCAACACCTCCAAATCCACCACCTCCTTCGGAAGCGAGGGACAGTACAGGTACAGCTATTAGATCATTTCACAGAGAACCTACCAAATGGAGATCAACAGTATGTAACTTTTAACTGAGAAAAAATAATACTTTTAACTTTAAAATTACCTAAAAAAAAGTTTCATTGGTTCCAATACTGTTTCCCATTATTGTTGGGATCATTTCTTAAACTCTTAAAGGACCTGTACGATTTCCCACGGGATTCGTTAGTGTTTTAGGATAATTGGAAATTCATCAATTGTTCCCATGGGAAATTACAAAAAAAAAAACAACTAAAGAAAACTAAACGGTATTAACAAAAAAATTCCATAAAGAAAAATGCTTGTTGGGTACATTACAAATGCTAATCAGTAATTGGACAATTTTTCCTTTGGGTTCCTTTGGTAACTTTCAGATTTCCCATTGGTCCTACAGAATTCCGAGAAAAATCCTATCGGGAACACAATATTCTTATTTATTTATTCTTTTTTCTACTATGATTTGTTTTGGCGTCAGTTTACCGCTAAGTTAATCATATTTTAATTTAATACTTTTAGGGGACTTCAGTGAAGATGATGTTTACCAATATACTACAGCAACTTATCAAGTTCGAGCGAGTAGTCCACCTCCTCCAGCTCCTTCTTCACCTAACAATCAAACTCATAGCAGAAGGTGTCACCAAAAAGGTTTTACAGCTCATGTTTATCAACCGCCATCCCTACACGACGTAGATGCACCCAATATGGTTGGTTTAAGTTCTGATACCATTTCAGTATTAAAATTATATATAATACTTTTACTAAGTATAATGTTGGAAGGCTTTAATGTTTTTCTCTCATTTAACTTTTTAACTATTTTCTAAAGGGGGGAAGGTGTTCCATTCCCGCCGAGAATTACATGGTAGGAGAAACATCTGATACAGATGATTATGGTAGTTTGCCTGAAGGCGAACCCCATCGCATGAGGCAAAAGCAAAAAACATTTCGTCACAAGACCAGTAGGTTTGTTTTTAATCAAGTAGCTTGCTTGATCCCCCATTTTTACTTCATCTAGTTATTCATTCGCTTTTTTTTGTAGCACATTAAATCATTAGCATAGAGTTGGCATAGTTTATAATTCTTTTATACTGCAACTTTTTTTTAATGAATATAGCAGGTTATTAAAAATAAAATTTAAATTTTAAAGAAAATGTAAAACTTAAAAAGAGCTTCTTGAAACTCTAACAAAAATTAAGAGAAAAATAATTTGCTCATCAATAAGAAACAGTCTCTAAAATAGTTTCACAATTTTTTATATGACAAACAGGCCCTTTATTTCCTTTTTTTCAGAACACCCCAGCGAATGTGATAACCCAAACATAACAAGATCAGAAAACTCTAAATTTAACCATGTGGTACGAACTCCTCGCTCTACTTTACGTTCAAAGCCAAGGCAAAACAATGGGACAAAAAGTCAAGAAGGAACACCCGTCCACCTGGCTAATCCAGGAGAGGTGGCAGAATGTGATATATCATGGCAGTGAAGAGATGATAATTGTTTATTGTTGTATAACAATGTTCAAATGTAATTAATTTATAATGATGTCTTTGAAATTTCATCATGTCTTATCATAATTCAGTTATTATGACCTGACCCTTCATTTGACATGACCCTTCTTCTGACATGACCTTTCCATTTGTGCCATTCTTCATGTTGAAGTGTTCATTGGTTATATTATTTTTCTTTTTAAATTTAAATATTATTTTTCTTTATATATCATATTCAAGTCTTGATAATATATATTCTTAGAATTGATCATGTGCAGCTTTATTAGCTTATCATGTTCTAATTCTTTTTGTACAATTCTTCATATTGAAGTGGAATAACATTTTTTTAGAAATTATTTTTAAACTTTCAAAAAAAAAAAATAAAATAAAATTTTTTTTTTTTTTCACAAATCGATAAAAAAAAAAAAGATAAACTTAAATTGGTTTGTTGTTATACCAGTAACAATATTTTTTACTTATCCTTTTCGTTCAATTCTGAGTGGATATATCCTTTTTTTCATATCATATTAGAACTAGCATCACTAAACAACTATTGTAAAATTCCAAGGACACTCCATACAATGGATTCCCTTTAACCATCTACAGTATATCTCCTCCGGATCCCAGAAGTCGTCAAAACTACTGAAATTGGATACATCCATTCTGGGTTTAAAAGCCAAATTTGCTGAAATAGGACAAGTCCAATCTAGGTGTGAAAGAATTCCATGTAACCTCGCAGTGTATATATTTATACAGAGTGTTTAAACTATAAAAAAAACTTATCGTTTGTCTTAAGATATATTGAAACTATCAAAATACATTTCAAAATATAATTGTTCTTTGTATATACAAATATATAAGAATTATTTTCAAAAACTATTTATATCTTATATTTTTTCATGTATTTCTTTTACTTTATACAATGATAAGGATCAATTCTTGTTCTGGGACATATATTGACAGTTAATATATATATATATATATATATATATATATATATATATATATATATATATATATATATATATATATATATATATATATATATATATATATATATATATATATATATATATATATATATATATATATATACACACACACTTTTGCATCACTCTGTGCTTAAAAATTAAGAAAATATCTCAAAAAACAGGGTGAATCTAAATTATGAACTAAGAAAATTGATCACCCTGTAGTACATGTGAAATTTATCTTAATAAACTATATTGTTACTCGATTGTGTAATAAATATATAAACGAAATTTTCTTTATTATCATTGCTCAATCCATCGTCGGTCGCGTATGTTATTTCCTATGGTACCGTTTTTTTTTTGTTTTTTTTTAAGTATCATAAAGGTAATAAGAATTGCAATTTTAAATATTTTAATTAAATTATGAGGAGTTCTGTATTCAGCAAAAGTTCTGATACTTTTTATTTTATAGCAAAGAATTTTTATTATTATTATTATTTTTATTATTATTATTATTATTATTATTATTATTATTATTATTATTATAATTATTATTATTTGATTCAGACTTGGTCTTTACCCAAAGTTTCTTTTTTCTCAGTCTTGCAGCTTTTTGCCGGCTCTGCAGGTTTGTCCAAGTGTAGCCACTGTTCAAGATAAAGATTAAAAAAGCATATGCAACTGATCCACTCACGGGTCTGGGAAAGATGCCCAAAACTGAAACTTCTCGGACTTTTAAAACTATATATATATATATATATATATATATATATATATATATATATATATATATATATATATATATATATATATATATATATATATATATATATATATATATATATATATATATATATATATATATATATATGCTGGGTTCATCTCCAAGACGATCAGCGATACGAGTAGGGAGCTGCACCAACTGCTCAAGGTCGTTTTGGATAGCGAAATGGAAGGCACGTTCACCAATTGTATCATGAGAACTAGAAGAAAGCCATTGGCGGTGGTGAACATTGAAATCACCTAATATGATGATTTCAGAGAAAGGAGAAGAAGAGAGAATGTGCTCTATTTTGGAGTTTAAATAGTCGAAGAATTTAGGATAGTCAGTAGAATTAAGAGATAAATAAACAGAACAAATGAATTTAGTCGTAGAATGGCAAGAGAGCCTAAGCCATAAGGTGGAAAATTCGGAAGACTCCAAATTAGAGACACGAGAACAAACGACATCGTTGCGCACGTATGCACAACAACCGCCTTTGGCTGAAAATTGAGGATAGAGACAGTATTAGGAAACAGAATAGGGCTTGCTGTCGGAACGCTCAGACATTTGAGTTTCGGTCAAGAATAAGAGGTGAGGACTAGAAGAAGAGAGGTGATGTTCAACAAAGTGGAAATTGGAATGAAGACCGCGAATGTTGCAGAAGTTAATGAAAAAAATAGACCATGCATCCGGAACAGCCGGCTGCAAATTCCTGGTGGCACCAACCCCATCACCGGAGGCCACTAACTCCCAAGTGGTGATGGGGGAAGGGGTGGATGAGGGGCTATCTTTGGAATCCGCCCCTCCTGGATTCTCCGAGGCTAATTTATTCGTCGCCATAATTAATTAGATTTTTTTTTGAAGGGATGTGTGAATGAAATAGTGTTTATATATATATATATATATATATATATATATATATATATATATATATATATATATATATATATATATATATATATATATATATATATATATATATATATATATATATATATATATATATATATATATATATATATATATATATATAGGGGGAGGACGTAGCGCCGTCCGAAGCATGAAATTGATATAAACAGAGTATATTGTTACAATAGGATATAAATGAATGAACGAACACCTTTTTTGAAAGAGATATCTTGTCCATACTGTAATTACAGGCTGATTGATGTTTACGGCACATTTAGTAGCTTAGACGTTGATGATTTAAACAATATAGTTTTATTATAGTTTGATTAGATATTTCTTAATATTTTTAACTTCATTTTTATTAATGACATTATTATTGTTAATGTTTTAAATTTGTAAGATTACATTGTCTAAATAACCGTAAATGTATTTTTCATTTGAAGTTTCTGTAATTATCTAATTGCAAATTTTTAAAATATTATTTTTTTTTCATATCCAAAAGAAATATTTTGCAAAGTAATAATAATATGTATAATAACATTACGGTATTTAAAACAAAATCTATCAAGGTCTGGGCATACTTCAAGCTATATATGATAATTTAAGTATATTTTCTCAAGTACGTACATTCAAGAACATAGGTAACTTGATTATAAAGTATGTAGGTAAGTGGCATTCTCCCCGTCGGGAGAGCATCACCAGCTCTCAGAGCGTGTAGTTCACTCACTCTAAACTGGTGGTGGCCTGAAGGGCAGTATTTTGTCTGCCTGGAGGGACGGCATATGCCCTCATTGGTGAGGTCCGCTCACAAAAGCAAAGCAAAAATTCACCCCGTCAGTGACTGAAAAGACTGGTCACAGAAGAGGTAATCAGGTGAGTAATTGTTTAAATAAAATCTACTGAACTCTCTTCCGAGATGAAAATTAAGATTATCTCCTCAGTTTTAAGAACTTTTTGCTAAAATTTTATAGTATAAAAATTGCATAATTAAGATCATCATCGTCTAAAACTTTGCTGAACTCAAAAACCAGTTAGTAATTTTGTTTTAACAACCGTACTCTTAAGAGGATTCACCGTTCCGGTAAAGCCGCACTTAAAAAAAAAAAACAGTTAAAAAACAAACACAAGAAAAAAAAAACGAACTTGAAAACACTATTTTCAATGTAAATAAGTATTATTATTTTACCCTTTTTGAATAATGTTCAAAGAGATTACAAATCTCAAAATTCTTGAGATTAGTAATCTTGAGATTATTCTTTGAAAAATAAAACTTACAATTTTATACGAACGGAATTAAAAGATTAGTTTTTAAATCAACCAATTAAATAAATAAATAAATAAATAAATAAATAAATAAATAAAAATATATCGAAATGGGTTTTAAATAACCTATACACAAGGTCAAAGGTCAAAGGTCAAAGGTCAGATGTTCCTTTAATCGATTAAATTCGTGCATTTCTTTTATAATATCACTCATATAATGTAAATATATAAATTAAGTTTAATGTTTATTAATTGATTTTTGTTAATAGTATACTGCAAAAATTGTCCTAACGAATCGTTGGGACAAGCGGCAAAAATGTCACAGTAAAATTTTCAATAGAAAAAAGACATGTTAAACAGAAGAAAGTATCTTCACCAATTTATTTTCTAATAAGAAAATAACTAAAAAATTTTTGCGACATTTTTGCCACTTGTCCCAACGATTTCGTTGGGACAATTTTGGCAGTGTACCAAGAATATTATAGGGAAAATATTATCATTCTCGTCAAAGGAAGAGACGTCAATATGTAGAGTCCGTAATATATAGATAAACTTTCTTACTAATTTAAAAGGTCTTATGGATATTTTTATTTTATTTTTTATTTTTTTTAAATTAAAAAAAAAAAAAAAAAAAAAAAAAAAATTTTTTTTTTTTTTTTTTTTTTTTTTTTTTTTTCTTATTTTAATTTTTTTTTTATTTAAAATAAAAAAAAAAAAATATATATATATATATATATATATATATATATATATATATATATATATATATATATATATATATATATATATATATATATATATATATATATATATATATATATATATATATATATATATATATATATATATATATATATATATATATATATATATATATATATATATATATATATATATATATATATATATATATATATATATATATATATATATATATATATATATATATATATACTAATACGTTTTGAGAAGGTTTGTTCTCTTTGAAAAAAAAAAAACTTGTTGATTTGGATTAGATTTTGATATTTGAAACCAACATTATAGAATATCAATAGTTAATTAATTATCAGTCTTTATCAACAATCAGGAAAAGACATCGATCTCAAAAAAATCTGCAGTCATCCGAATCATCGTCGTTTATCAATAGTTATTAATACGCCTTATACACCAATATTAATACACCTTCAATATGCACATAATTTAATTATTTTATTTTTTTGCTCTCAGAAAAACTGAATGCTCAGATAACCCTACTTCCACAAGATCTCTTTTTCAACAGTTTGCCAATGTTGCCAGTTCCAAACTTTCTCCTTCAACAGTTTGTCAATGTTGCCAGTTCCAAATCTTCTCCTTAAAACAGTTTGTCAATGTTGCCAGTTCCAAACTTTCTCCTTCAACAGTTTGTCAATGTTGCCAGTTCCAAACTTTCTCCTTAAACAGTTTGTCAATGTTGCCAGTTCCAAATTTTCTCCTTCAACAGTTTGTCAATGTTGCCAGTTCCAAATCTTCTCCTTAAACAGTTTGCCAATGTTGCCAGTTCCAAATCTTCTCCTTAAACAGTTTGTCAATGTTGCCAGTTCCAAACTTTCTCCTTAAACAGTTTGTCAATGTTGCCAGTTCCAAACTTTCTCCTTCAACAGTTTGTCAATGTTGCCAGTTCCAAACTTTCTCCTTCAACAGTTTGTCAATGTTGCCAGTTCCAAATTTTCTCCTTAAACAGTTTGTCAATGTTGCCAGTTCCAAACTTTCTCCTTCAACAGTTTGTCAATGTTGCCAGTTCCAAACTTTCTCCTTCAAACAGTTTGTCAATGTTGCCAGTTCCAAATCTTCTCCTTAAACAGTTTGCCAATGTTGCCAGTTCCAAATCTTCTCCTTAAAAAGTTTGTCAATGTTGCCAGTTCCAAACTTTCTCCTTCAACAATCTTTCAGTGTTTCAAATTCCAAAATTTCAACATTATTTTTCTTTGAGAATTTATCATTAATTGTATTTGAAAATGAGGTTGATCTTATTTTGTGAGAATAATTAAATGCGAATACGTGAAGAACTAATATTTTGTTATTTCGTTAAAGTTTTGTTTGATTTGTTTTTATTTGTTTTCTACATTTCGTTACCATCATCACCATGCCATCATCTAAAATCGCATGTCAACCACTCAGCCCTGTAAGCAGTGTTGTCTGGACCTTTGTGCGGGAAAGAAGTTCGTTCTTAGGTAAAGTGTTGTTAGTATTCTAACGCATATTGTTAGCTATGTTGACTAAATTTTTTTTGATATTTTGCGTTTTATAGTTTAACTCAAAAGTATAGTTATATATATATATATATATATATATATATATATATATATATATATATATATATATATATATATATATATATATATATATATATATATATATATATATATATATATATATATATATATATATATATATATATATATATATATATATATATATATATATATATATATATATTGGGAATAAAAATGGTTCAGTTATAAGTTGTTGAGAAAATTAAAAAAATGATCACCACTCACGTGTCTGGGGTTAAGGGGGGTAGAGCCCTTCGTAAGCATATATTCTTGTGCTTGTATTTGCATATTCAACTGATGTTTGAATCGAAAAATATTAAATATAAATCAATATTTCAATCTTTCGATATATCGAAAGATCAAAAATCTGCTTAACCTTGCCTTAAAAATATTGTTGGCAATTTGTTTTAAGATTTTCGCGAAAGCGCACAAAAACTTTTCAAGGGTTAAAGTTAACCAATGAAATTTTAGTATCTTCCTATTTAATTAATTCAGGTTTTCTTAAATATATCTTTTAAATTGAAACTTATTCAACTTAAGAAAGAAAATTCGTTACATTTATTTGAATAAACTTCAATTGGAAAATTTGACTTAAACATTTAATTTAAAAAATTAAGTAAATTAATTAATTAACTATAGTCATACATATAAAAAAAAACTACAAAAAAAACTAAAAAGTATAAACTAAAAAATATAGTTAAATTGCCTCTTTAGAATAATTTCAAAAAAATTTCTATTGATATATAAGGTCATTTATAGAGGCACAGGAATAACCCTAAGGAGCCCCGTTCCCTAAAGAAGAGGTCGCGCCCTTTCAAAATTTGAGTAAGAATTGAAACATCACAGGGAAAAATATTCTTTTTTTTTTTTTTTTTTTTGACATCAGAAAATTTTTAATTTAGATGAAAAGAAGACTGTTATATTTAATACCCTGACTCATATTCACTATTTTAAAACTATATCATTCTTTCTCGTATTTTTAATTGGGCCTAAGAATAGATTGTTTGTTTTCAAAGAATCAGAAACTCATTTCTAGTTGTTTTCAAAGAATCAGAAACTCATTTCTAGTTGTTTTCAAAGGCTCCAAAGCACACTTCCTTCATCTTTCTACTAGACATATAATCTTTTTCACAGAAATAACATTTCTAGAAAACAAACCATTTTTCTAGAAAACATACAGACCTCTCTATAAAACAAATGTTTTTCTAGAAAAAACAGAACTTTTTTCTAGAAAACATACCAACCTTTTTCTAGAAAGCACACAAATCTTTTTCTAGAAAACACACAAACGTCTTTCTAGAAAACAAATATTTTTTCAAGGAAAACTTTTTTTACCTTAATAATTTTAGTGCTTCTTTTTCTATCTTAGGCGTATCATTTTGCTTCTCTTACCGAACAGATTCGAATCCTCAACCTCTGAAACACTTCAATGCGTTTTCCTTAATAGGGATGTGGTTCGCTCTTATATGGAGCAGGCGTCGCATCTGGGAATGAATTCTACTCACACAGCTGAATTTAGCGCTTTTCAACCTATCAGCCTGTCTTTCTCCATATATATATATATATATATATATATATATATATATATATATATATATATATATATATATATATATATATATATATATATATATATATATATATATATATATATATATATATATATATATATATATATATATATATATTATATTTATTTTTATTAGAATATCAAAAAATGGGTTCCTTAGTTTTCTACACTTCCGAAAATCTTCATTTTCGATACGGAAAACTGGAAAGGAGGGGAAACTATTTGAGAGTTTTTGTGGCAAATTTAGTATTTCCATTGGAACCGTCCAGATTAATAAATGTAAGTTTTTTTTTTTATATAATTTTTAATTTTGCGTCTTTCCAACTAAAGAAATATATTGTCTCTCTCGGTAGACAAAATATTATCCTTTAAACCATCATTATTAGTTAATGGAAGTACAGTCGTGAACAGAAGTTCGTTCCTATTAAGCTGGAAATAAATATTTATATAAAATGGAGATCATTTCATAAAAGCTCTATTTTGAATAAAAAGAGAATAAAAACATTGAGAGGGGCTTAATTGAACTGTGATTTGCTGAATCTGAGATGATCTCCATTTTACATAAATATTTATTTCCAGCTTAATAGGAACGAACTTCTGTTCACGACTGTACATTGACTAGCCGAGAGCTTTTATGACATTTTTCTAAATGTATTTTTTTTTTTTTTTTTAATTTAATTGACTTCAGGAAAGAGTACCAACCATTTTTTTTTTTTTTTTAAAGAATTTCATCTTTTTTTTTGTGCTAAATTAATTAATTTATTAATGTTTTAAAATATTACACTTTAAAATTCCAAAAAGTATTTTTAATTTTTAAACTTTTGAAGTTTGTTAACTTTACTTTTTTTTTCATTTTAATTTGGTAAATTTATTATTTGAATTTAATTTTTTTTTTTTTTTTTTTTTTTTTTTGTTCCTCGTTACTTTAAATATGTCATTAACACCAAAGTTTCCAAATTTGGATTTAAATATTATTTAATTTTTAAAAGCACTTCCACACACTGCAAAAATGTCCTAACGAATCGTTGGACAATCGACAAAAATGTTCACAGTAAAATTTTTCAATAGAGAAAAGATAAGACAAGCATAAGAAAGTCACTTCACAGATTTATTTTCTAATAAGAAAATAACTGAAAAAATTTGTTGACATTTTTGCCGCTTGTCCCAACGATTCGTTAGGACAATCCTTGCAGTGCACCGAATGTAAAGTCTGCTGATTCTGAAGTGACTCACAATCAGACCAAGTTTGTACATTTTATTAACTGGGAAACAAAGTAATATAATAAATGTCACAGTAGATCTTCCATGTTGCAACGACGAAGGATTTGCTCTCTTAGCAATCTTATCCCACGACAACGTTGATCCATCTATCGGTCAGGCCTGTATCACACGGCAACGTTGATTGTTTTAATCTTTTATTAAAATTGTAGTTTATAGATCTTAGAATTGGTCGTTAGGCCTAGCTCAAAGGCATCCTGTCGGCAAGACGTGGCCACAGAACCCACCAGGTTTAAAATATGAATTTGAATTAATAGAAGCAACGCCTCTCACAATTAGCAGCCGACTTTACTTTCAGGGTGGATGTGCGCTAACTCAAAATTAAATTTAATAATGTCAAATAAATTTCAATTAATTTTTCTATTTGCAGTTGGACGAAATATTAGAAACTACTTCACACAATAAATGCTTTACCCTAAGCTTTGTAATTGAAAATCATGGGGTTATAGAGTTCCACATGGGTATTTCTGATCATACAATCCTACATTTAAAAAAAATACTCTCTGGTGAAATAAGTTTGAAATCAAGATATTGTTCGGAAATTTTTTTTCATGAAGATGTTGGTGATGATTATCTTTATAATTTATTTGTGTACGAGGAAAATAACCACGATAGACTTTATGTTCTTCCATATAAGAAATATCAAAATTGTCATAACATAGGACCTATCAATTCACCACCAGAATTTTGGAGAGAAATTACAACCCCAGATTTTAAGGAAAAGGTAGTGGATATTTACTGCACATTTTCGATTTCCAAATACTTTTTCAAAAAATTCTAATTAAAACAATTCTAATTAAAAAAATTCCTAATGTAATATTTTAATATTATTGTTGTTGTTAACCTTTTTAATAAAATTTGTAACATTTTCAGTTTCTGAGCTTTAATTAAATGTAGTTTTTAATTGTCGAAGTTTTTGTAATATCTAATTAAAACCTTTAAAAATACTAATTTTTCATACCAAAAGAAGAATTTTATATATATTATATATATATATATATATATATATATATATATATATATATATATATATATATATATATATATATATATATATATATATATATATATATATATATATATATTTTTTTTTTTTGGGGTGGGTCAAAACATACCTTTTTTAAAGTTGTCAAAATCTGTTTCTAACGTATATATTAGTTTTATTTTATTTTTATTTCTTTGTTTATTAGTTTGTTTGTCTGTTTGTTTCATTGCTTATTTGGTTGTTCGTTTGTTTGCCTGTCCATTTGTTTATTTGTTTGCTTGTTTGGTTATTAGTTTGTTTGCTTGTCTGTTTATTTGATTGCTCGGCTGTTTGTTTATTATAATTGTGATTGCGAGTGTAGAATGTTGGGTGTGGGCAGGCGTTGGTTTTCTATGCACTTTTTCTTATGTCTAGCTTTCTTTCTAATCGTTCTATTTCGGCTGTTGTTGATGGAGCGACTTCTTCTTCCTTTCCTGTCAATAGTGGTGTCCCTCAGGGTTCTGTCCTGTCTCCTACTCTATTCCTACTTTTCATTACTGATCTTCTCAGTTGTTCATCTAACCCTGTCCATTCATATGACGATGACTCGACCCTCCATTCTTCTATTTATTTCAAATCTACTACTTCCTTTGAATCTAGAGTTCTCTCGTTTTCATCTTTCCAATTCCATTCTTGCAGATCTGGATAGAATTTTCCAGTGGGGTCATCTCAACCTTGTGAAATTCAACTCTTTAAAAACTCAACTTCTAGAAATCTCCCTTTCAAAGACACCTCCTAACTTTTCTATTTCTTTCGACAGTTCTCCCGTGTCTCCTGTTGACAATATAAACATCCTTGACCTTCACATAAACAAAAAATGTTTTGGGAACCTCCTGTCACAATGGTTGCCATGGTGGCCTCAAAGAAGTTGAGTTTTGTTTAGATTCCGAGAATTTTTTTTTTCTTTGCAGTTATTCCAATTATAAAATTTACAAGGGTCTCATCCCCCTTTATATGGAGTACTGCTCTTAAATCTGGGGTGGCTCAGGTTTCACCCTTCTTTTGGATAGGGTTGAGTCAAAAGCT
>SEYY01023551.1:0-30781 GCA_009176605.1 Armadillidium nasatum
TTTTCTTTCCTAACCTCAGCATCTTTAGTTTTAATGCATTGACATTTATTTCAATTGAATATGAAGTAACATATTTTAAGGAAATTATCTTGCATTATGCAATGCAATTATTATATGACAAATTCATCATTGATTGGTAGGATTTCAAAGTTATTATTGATTGAATAAAATCATCATTGATTAATACTTCATTTATGAAGAATATCATCATTGATTGGTAGGATTTCATAGTTATTAGTAATTGAAGAAAATTATCATTGATTGGTAGGATTTTATAGTTATTATTGATTGAAGAAAATCATTATTGATTGGTAGGATTTTATAGTTATTATTGATTGAAGAAAATCATCATTGAATGGTTGGATTTTATAGTTATTATTGATTGAAGAAAATCATCATTGATTGGTAGGATTTCATAGTTATTAGTTATTAGCGATTGAATGTTCATAAAATCCCTAAATAATAAATATTATTGACCATTTCTAAGTTTTCCCTATTTTTGTAACGATTTTTTTTTTTTGTATAGATTTCAAGTACCGTCTTAGGTTCCCAGCAATTGTTAAATAGGGCTTCGTCATTCCCCTCCACATCTTCGCACCATAAACATAGATCCTTAAGTCTTCACGCAAACTTGACTTCGGCGGTAAGTAAATACCTTCTTAAGCATAAAAGGAAAAGTAAATTTTTAAAACTAAAGTTTTATTTTAATTAAAAAAAAAAATTAAAGTTGTATTTCTGTCATTTTTTCAGAATTTTTTTCTTTTTGTAAAGTATTTTGTAAATGGTGTGTGTGTGTTGTCATTTGTTTTAATTTAATTAAATATAAAATACAAACCCCGGAATTTTGTCGCTTTTAAACTTTATTTCTAAACCCTGTTCATGTCTTTCTCATTTCCTTTTTGTCATCTTTAAGTTCTTAGATTATTTTGCTGGGTATACTATCAATTAATTCATTTAAACAGAGCAGTGGTGCCACTTTATCCTCGACGACACAAGCAGCGGCAGCAGCAGCAACCAGTGACGGCCAAATGACACGAGAAGAAATCGAACGACAGTTGGCAGCTCGACAACCATTTTCTGATTTTTCAACAGCGGTATCGCTTACTTTGCCGAATCAGCTTTTTTCTGATAATGTTACTGAAGGGTTGGTATAATTCTCCTTTTGATTTTAAATATTATGTGTTTTGCTTGATATATTTTAATGAAATTTTAAATTTTATTTTTGTTTTTAAGAGAATTATTGGAAAATGAGATGGAAACTTCTCCGAGTAACGTTGGGGAAGACATTACCTTTGAAAATTTTGAGTAAAACTTCTCCTCCAATGTTTACAGAAAGATTCCTCCTTTGTGACGTAATCAGCTGAATTCTCTCTCTATCTCTCTCTCTCTCTCTCTCTCTCTATATATATATATATATATATATATATATATATATATATATATATATATATATATATATATATATATATATATATATATATATATATATATATATATATATATATATATATATATATATATATATATATATATATATATATATATATATATATATATATATATATATATATATATATATATATATATGAAGGTGTCTATGTTTGTAGGACGAACATATGAACTTTTGATAAGAGTTCACGAGCAGTGGAGTGAATTTAAATGCCAAAGACAGATCGGGGAAATTCTCTTTTAAGTTAAAGAACAAATTGTTGTACGCAGTTCCTCCCCCCCCCCCCCCCCAAGATATTTATACTGAAAGAAAAGGAATGTTTGACGACAAATATCAGTGATTTTTTTTGTTGTATACGAGATTTTGCTGAAGATCTAATTTGAAGTTTATTACTTATCATTTTGTTGACAATTTGGTGGTTATGTTTGACCGATGTCGGGAAAATGTAGATGTTATACAAGGTTTTTAAGAAATGTTTTTTATAGGAAGATGAAAAGTGGTTGTAAAATCTTCGAAGGAATGACATTTAATGTTAATTGGAATACTATTTTATGGAATTCTTTACTAAGGTCAAACTTATCACATAAAAAGAGATAAGGGAAAGTGTTTAGAAATTTTACAAACCTAAGGTTTGGTTTGAAAGTATCATTTCTTAGCAGAGTTTGCCCTTGTATTGTACTTGTTAAAGAACTTTACAGTCAAAGGTATATTTCTGAAAACAAAGTCATTAAGTTTAGAAAAGATCTACAATAGTTAAGATGGAAATTATCGACAGAGTAGTGTGTTTGTGTATGTGCGTGCGTGCGTACTAGAAGGGGTTAAGTATTAAAAGAAAAGTTTTGAGAGAGAAGGAAAGGTGGGAGTAGGAGAGTCGAAGCCACTTATGATTAATGAATGCCGTTGTAAAAATTTGCTTACACAGCGAAATTCTGAGAGGAAACCTATAGTCTATTAATTGTGATTGACTTAAATATTTGAAGGCTTTGGTTTGATCCTAGGAAATAAATAATATATATATATATATATATATATATATATATATATATATATATATATATATATATATATATATATATATATATATATATATATATATATATATATATATATATATATATATTATATAATTAGTCACTAGATTTTGATTATTTAAAAGCGTAAGTTTGTGAATTTTTATTTTTTATAAAAATACATTTAAGCCAGTTAAATGGGCATTACTTTTTTGTATATAATTTGATGAAAATTTTCTACATTTCCAAAAATAAATTATTTTAAAAAATCAATTTTTATTTCATGTTATAAATTGTTACAAAGAAATGCTTTTTCAGTCGGTTCCAAAATCCTATGCTGAATTTTACCTAAAAAGGGTCAAATAAATATAAATTATTTCCTTTATTACATCTAAATATTAGTGTTTATTTTCATATGATCATTATCTAGATAAAGGATATTTATTGGAACAAAAAAGCTCCCACAATATTATTGTTTTTATAGGTTAAAAATATTTCGATTGATTAGTTAAAATAACCTATCAGTAATGAAAGAATCATTACTTTCTTTTTTTTTTTATTGACTCTGCAAAAATATATTTTGAAGTGTTGAGACAACAGGACCATCTATGTTACAGAGGACTTTAAAGCAACATGTAGCCACGGCTTCGCATTTGAATCTGATGATAACATTTTTTATTTTTTCTGAATTCTTGTACAGGTACTGTCAATGCAGACGGGAAAACGGCGATACTATTCAGAGGAATGAATTTTAAGGAATTATAATTTTATACAGCAAATTCAGCTGCAATACAGAAAGAACAGACAAGGTATATATATATGATATTCCTGGAAGGGTTTACAATGCAAGGGAGATGGAACAAAGCAAATTGTTTAATTTTTTCTAGATTGGAGCCAATAAAGGAACTTATGAATAACAAACAAAGAGTTTCTTGTTGATCAGTCTGATGCGCAAGAAGAGCTCTTTATAAGTCAGAAAAAAATATTGTAAGGCTATTCTCTCAAGGTCTACAATAATGGTTATCACCAAAACTAACACCATTAATTTGGTCATGATCGTTGACAAGCAAGGAGCGAGACTGGGATAGAGTGCAGTCCAGAAATACAGTCAATGCACCCACATCAAGCTCCTCCCTCCTTGAACCATTCGTATACACCGGCGAAGATTCTGAATGGAAGGAAAGGTGTGAGGAGATTCTCAATAGAGCTGAGTACTCTACAGTCTTGGTTAGAGGCAGCCACCTCTTTTAATTCTGAGGAGATAATATATCGACAACGCACGTAAATTTCCATAGTAATGCAGTGTTGAGAGGGATCTGAAGATAAAAATGGACACCAACTCATGCGAATGTCTATTTCACGAGGCGAAGTAGCATCCTCTTAATAAAAGAAGCATAGATGGTACTCTCCATAGGGAAAAAGACACCGCACCAACATCCGCCTCCAGACTTTCCTTCGGTAATGATCTAAAAACCCCACTTGATACTCTCAGACCCTTTTCTTTTTGAATGAGAGCAATTGGGCGTAGGTGAGGGAGGGAGGTCTGTCTGCAGACATTACCACCATAGTCCAATGTTGATCTGATCATAATAAGCAATGTAGGGTTCTCCCATCTGCCCTCCAAAAGAGGCAAGGTAAAATAAGCTATTTATGTTTGTGATCGTTAGGAAAAAAAAACATTTTTTTTAAAGATAAAGATATTTTTATCCTTTTATTGGTTTCTCAATCTCGGAAAGAGGGTCGTGATCACATAGTGGGGTAGTAGTGGGTCACAAAAAAAAATGTACGAAAACTTCTCGTATAATTTCATAATATTGGTTTACATTAACATAAATACAAAAATTAAACAACATGGTTAAGTTCAAATTTTTAAATAAATTTTCGAATGAATATTTAAAAAATTAACAAAAACTATTGTTTTCATTGAATAATCATTGTGAATATTTTAAATTTATTAATCAACCGTACAATATCTCAATTCTACACTTTTGAATTTGACACCTAAAAAGTATAACATTTATTAATCAGCCATACGATAAATATCTCAATCTACACTTTTGAATTTGACACCAGACAAATATAACATTAATTAATCAACCATATAATAAATATCTCAATCTACACTTTTGAATTTAACACCTGACAAGTATAACATTTATTAATCAGCCATAGGATAAATATCTCAATCTACAATTTAAAATGTCACACTCACCAGGGGTATGAGATACTCAGCGTATTGTGAGGTTATTGAACTTTGTTTTCCTAATATTAACTTGGTTTTACTCAGAGGATTCAACTTCAAAGAACAAGGAAGATATTAAGTCACCTCAATATATTCCCCTCTTCCAGTGTCATGACTATATTAAGTCACCATAAAATATTCCCCTCTTCCAGTGTCATGACTATATCAAGTCCCCTTAAACTATTCCCCTCTTCACATTACTCTCTTCCAGTGTCATGACTATGATTTGGTAAGGCAATATCTGGTGTTGTCCCTTCCAAATTTTGGTGCATAAGCAAGCGATGTCTTTTCAAACAACGTTTATAATTAGATTCAAAGTTGCACTCAAAACATTTAAATAATTTCACATTCTCATGATCCAACATGTGTACTTTTAAATTACTTTTATCATTACATTCATAACTGCAATCAGAACATTTAAATAATTTTTTGTTTTCATGTACAAGCATGTGCGATTTTAAATGGAATTTTCGATTACAGACATAGGTGCATTCAGAACACTTAAATAACTTACACCCATGTGTAACCATGTGCGATTTTAATTGTTCTTTTTGAGTACATTCATAAGTACACACCGAACACTTAAATTTATTTGTGTGTGTTAATATATGCGCTTTAAAGCTTCCTTTTAAATCACATTCATAACTACATTGAGAACACTTAAAAACCTTTTTATTTCCATGCCTACGCATGTGTCTTTCTAAGAGGAATTTACGACTACATTCAAAATTGCATTCACAACATTTAAATGAATGTTTATTTCCATGTTGAAGCGTGTGGATGTTTAAATGTCCTTTATCATAACATTCATAGCTGCACTCAGAACACTTAAATAATTCATAGCCATGTTTTAGCAAGTGCAGTTTTACATGATCTTTTTGTTTACTTTCATAGGTACACATACTACATTTATATAAGTTTATATCTCCAATTTGTAATTGTATTTTTTGGTTACATTCAGAATTACATTTGGCACATTTGAATAACTTTATTTTCCCATGAATAAGTGAATGTCTTTTTAAGACAAATTTACGATTACATTCATAGGAGCAGTGAGAACATTTAAATAATTTAACATTCGCATGATTAAGCATATGAATCCTTAAGCTTGATTTATGATTGCATTGGTAATCACAGTCAGAACATTTAAATAACTTTGTGTTGCTATGAATGAGTAGGTGAATATTTAAAGAGGCTTTGAAATTGGATTCATAACTACAATGTTCGCATTTGAACATTCTTTTATGGGAGATCATTATATGACTTTTCAACTCGTCCTTACTTTCAAAATTTAAATCACAAAATTTGCAACAAAGTGTTTGCCCAATTTTTTTGTTAATACTTTGTTGATGCTCTGCCAAGGATTGAGGTTTTATTAAAGCCCTTTTCATTTTGGAAAGGTTTCCTTTTTCACTAGCATCACTGATAAGAGTCTGAAAAAAAAAATGGAAATTATTAAAATAAAAATATGCAAAAAAAATTTCAAATATTTTTAAATTATACAAAATTACACTTTTAAAACTTTCTTATAAAGTTAAATAACAAAATATGGCAAAGTTCTAATTCATAGCGTACTTAGTTACTATTTATATGGTGACAGTGGTGGAATATCGATACCTTATATATCGTTCATGGATTTAGAGCGATTCATTGAAATTCTAGTGACCCCAGAGTGACAGAATAAAATGAAACCACAGCAGAATAAATAAATAACTGGCATAGTTTTTTGAAAAATAAAATAAGATAAACAAATAAGTTTTATTACAGAGGCTTGTATCATTACCATAAAGAAATGCTAGCATCCATGTGAAGAAAATAATACAATCATAGCAAATAAAATGAGCCAGAAATAAAAATAAAATAAA
Source organism: Armadillidium nasatum (assembly GCA_009176605.1). Lineage (NCBI taxonomy): Eukaryota > Metazoa > Arthropoda > Malacostraca > Isopoda > Armadillidiidae > Armadillidium > Armadillidium nasatum. The sequence goes on from SEYY01023551.1 coordinate 6,568, forward strand.
AACTGAAATTTTATGAAGAATTACTAGAAATTTTATGAAATTTTAAAATACTTTAGGCCTCAATTGAAATTAACCTATAGCCTTAGGCTGCGCTATCCTAGTGTACACAACAGAAAAAGGCGATATAATTGAATTTCAAGTTAGCCAGAAAAATCTTAGTTTTCATTAGAATAATACTATTGTATTTTTAGCAAGGAACTCCTTGCCCTTGTTAAAACTGTAAAAAAAAATTTCAACATATTGTAGAAGGATGAAAGATATATGTGTTTTGTGACAATCTTTCAGTCACACAGTCACTTAAGAAAATGACTGATGCTAATCACTTGCTTGCAAGAGAGCAAAGTTACCTACCTTTCTTGTCTGAATAAGATTTGACAATAAACCATATTAAATCTGAAGAAAATATATTAGCTGACTACTTGAGTAGACATCTTGCTCAAAAGCCCACTAAAAGTTCACTGAAATTACAAGCTCCCTCAAATTCTTCTCAGGAAGTGCAGATATAGAACTGGCAACAAGCCCTTCAATCCAACTTGGAAGAGAAGACACTGTTACAGAAGTCCTTCCTTTCTCTCCAGCAGGATTCTTTAATAGAGGATGACTGTCATTCACTGTTATCTATTTTCCATATTTCCGCCAATGAAGTATTTATGCTATTTCAGTGTAAAATTTATTATAAAGAACATCAAGCAGCACAAGAAAGAGATGTGCAACTTCAAAAATACTTAAATAAGCAAGAAAATACTAATCTCAAGATGACCAAGCAAAACTACTATTATAAAAATGACCTACTGTCTTTGATTGTTGATGAATCTATTCTACTTTCATCTCGTGTCTTTGTTCTTGAATCTTTCATTACACCTGTTATCTCTTAATCACATTCCTTTGGGAATTATGGAGTCAAGAAAACTGGCATCTCTTAGAAAATAATTTGTGAGAAAGGATATGCCTAAATACACAAGGCAGTTTGTTCTAAGTTGTGATTTATGTCAGAGATCTAAATCGTTATGGAAAAAAAGCCCACCATATGAATCTTACCAGCCAGTTTCGGCAAAATTCCATGTAGTCCATATAGACATTCTTAAAATGCCTACATGTAAAAACTATAAATACTTTAAACTTTAACTGATAGATTATCTCACAATCTCTTTGTTTTCTCCTTGAAAAACATTGAAACCTCTACAACTGTGGAGGTAATTACCAGAGAATTCCTACCCATAACTGTAGTTGTAGGAACTTATGTTTCGGATCGTGGAGGACAGTTTACCTCTGATTTATTTAAAAGTGTTTGTGAGGAGCTAGGATCCAGACATAACTTTACTCCTGCCTATACCCCTCAGAGTAATGGACTCATTGAAAACTCTCCTAGAACACTATTGAGGTCTCTTCGAGCTATGCAGTTGGATGTACAAAATTATTGGTTGGATCTCCTCCCACTAGTGCTTTTATGTTTGAGAAAAACTGCCTCATTAAACTCAGAAGGAATAACCCTTGATATCTTAATGATGGGTCAAAATCCCTCCCTCCCTGGATCTTTAATAGAGTAAGTGGAGTCTTCATTCCCACTTTCAATAAAAACATAAGCAGAAAAGTTGAAGTTATTCTTGGGACACTCTCTATCTCCAAAATTTTCTGCCAAAAATCCAAAAATAAATGTGCCAAAGAACTTAAAAGATGCAAAATTTGTTCTTGTAAAAAAAAATCAACAATATGGCAGAAACAAATTAGAGGCAGTGTACCATGGGCCCTATCCTATAGTAAAGTTTTCGGGTAATAATGTACATATATAAAAAAAGAATAAAGTGCAAAATGAAAATGTAATAAATATTAAACCATATTTTACTTACGTAATGAAGGTGTTGAACTGAATAAAAAATTTTAGATTATTCCAAAAAGTGGTTTGGCCCCAGCATTGACTTGAGATTGGGTGAAATTTTCCAAAAACCTTTTAAACCGCTATAGTCTCGTAAAAACTATAATGGTTTAAAAGTTTTTTTTTGGAAAATTTCACCCAACTTCAAGTCGACGCTGGGTCCAAACCACCTTTTGGAATGATCTGAAATTTAGAGTGTATATTTAAAAATCTTTTGGCTACAAAAGCTTCTAACAAAGTTTTGTTCTCTGATTTACAGAAAAAAAAGTTTTATGCTTTTACTTGACTAGGTGTCAAAAATTTTTTTTTCAAATTTTGAAAAATTCCAACCTCTAGACAAAAAAAAAAAGGCATCACACCATAAAATGAAAACAAATGTAAATCGGAAAAGAACATATGTGTTTCTTTACATTATTTTACAGTGTACAATCCACTCCTTGAGTTTGGTCAGTCCCTCCTGACTCACCCTATATATATATATATATATATATATATATATATATATATATATATATATATATATATATATATATATATATATATATATATATATATATATATATATATATATATATATATATATATATATATATATATATATATATATATATATATATATATATATATATATATATATATATATATATATATATATATATATATATATATATATATATATATATATATATATATATATATATATATATATATATATATATATATATATATATATATATATATATATATAGGACTGACAGGGGCCCAACCCTGGCTAAAAATCAGAGAAAACTGGGATTTGCCTGCTGGGGTTAAAATGGCAAATTACACTTATTAGGCGACAGAAATTTCCAAAAAAAATTAATTTTCATACAATTCTTCTGAAATTTTCAGTGTATATAATTTTTTCCCGTGAAAAAAACTATTTCAAGCGTATGTCTGAGTATATATAAACAGTTAAAAAAGTTCTTTTTGGAAATTTGACCTTTTTTCCAATGAATGTTGAGGCTAAACCACTTTTCATAATGACCTGAAATTTAGACTTTATGTTCAGAATTCTATAGGCTACCATATCTTCTAACTGACTTTTGTTTCCAGAGTTATAGAAAAATTGTTATAAACCAAAAACTGACCAACTATCAAAAAAAAATTTTTTAAAAATTGAAAAATAAAAAAAAAAAAAAAAAAAAAAAAAAAAAAAATTTAAAAAAAAAAAAAAAAATACAACTAATATTTTTTTTTTTTTTCTGGTGGGTGTATAGAGGATAGATGGGGATACAAATTCCTCTCTCTATACTTTATTTCATGCGATTCATTGGTTTTGATATATAGCCTCTCAAAAAAAGGTTCATATTTTACCAAATTTCAAAAATTCCCAAAGTTTGAGAGCCTATATCTCGTTTCAAACAAATAGCAATATCCAAAAATAAAAAAATTAGTAGGTAGCGTTTTTATTTTTTTTTTCTCTGAAAGGGTACAATTTTTGCAAATTTTTTTTCCAGTGTTTATAACTTTTTTTCTAGATGTGATATCAAAAATCTGTTCCCACTAATGCAAGAAATTGGGGCTAAGGTTATTCAGTTAAATTTTCAGCTCATGTGGACCAGTGGTTTGACCCGCTATTCATTTTTTTCAACTTTGAGTCCAAATAACTTTCAAACTATTATAGACTCAGAAAAACACTCGAAATCAACTTAGAACTTCGGGAAAAATGAATATACCCTGAAAATTTCAGCTCAGTCATAATAGAAAAATATTTCAAACAAAATATATAACGAAAATGAAAAAAAAAAAAATTTTTTTCTTGTTTTTTCAATATTTTCTTTTTCTTTTCTGTTTCTTTTGACAGCTCCTTTTCTGCTAGTGAATGTTCATCTTTGTGTTTTGATTTTAGATGCCCCATAAAGATTTGGGTGAAAAATTTTAACTTGGGGAACCCAGAGATCCACTTCTAATTTCCTGACTGCAGATGTTACATTTAGCCTGTGCTGAAACATTGTACAGTACTATCATACATACTGCTGAAGCTGATCTTTTAGCCATATTGACTGAAAGCATAAACAAAATAATAATTTTGAAATAACATAGCTAAATGATACAAGTTTGATACATAGCAATAAAATAACTATGTATAAATACAGGTTATATTGACAATTTTATATCTTACATTTTTTCAAACTTTATCTTAGGGTCTTACCTGGGTAAGAGCTGTTGAATCACTATTATGAATCAAAAATAAAAAGAAAAATTTAAAATTTTTGTACTTATTATACAAAATCTGTAATTTTCTGGATTTTTTTTTGGAGAATATGTGTATAATCATTAAGTAAATGTTGTATATTCTACGCCTTTCTTATAATTAAATAAACCTCAATTAAATTTATATCTAATTTTTTTAACCTAAAATTTCAGTGCTTTTGACCTCTCCAAATTTTAGGCAACTCCAGCCCTGGTCGGTCCCTATATATATATATATATATATATATATATATATATATATATATATATATATATATATATATATATATATATATATATATATATATATATATATATATATATATATATATATATATATATATATATATATATATATATATATATATATATATTTTTACAAAACCACCACTCACGGGCAGAGCCCTTTTCAAGGAGGGGGCACAATATATATATATATATATATATATATATATATATATATATATATATATATATATATATATATATATATATATATATATATATATATATATATATATATATATATATATATATATATATATATATATATATATATATACATACCTGATTTTCATTTAATCCAGAGCTCAGATCAAGATGTTCTTCATTCGCAATAACTAAAATCTCAGATTTCACTTCCATCTCACTTTTGACATTCATGTTTGCAAAGTAATGTTTCTCCTGTTAAAAATATTTTACAAACTCAATACTTATAAAAGCAATAATAATAATAATAATAAAATAATAATAAATTTATTAATAAATATTTATTTCAGATTAAGAATTAAATTTTAGTTGTTAAAAGAAAAGAATAAAGAAAACTAAAAGTGAACATACTGAATTAAGTTTATTTTTTTTTTTTTTTAGTTCATCACCACTCATGGGCAGAGCCCTTTTCAAGGAGGGGGCATATATAAAAATAAAGAGGAAGAAAACCCATTCAGACCCAAACCTAATGCACATCCCTCAGGTGGGCACAGACGGAAGTCTTTATGAGAGGAAAATTAATACAGGAGGAAAAATAGATGATGGTAGAGAGTTCCATAGAAAGAGGTGGCTGGAAAGGTGGCACCATAACAGGAAAGCCTGGGGTTTCTGGTATCCACACAAAATTTTTCCGTAAGAGCAGGATACCCCTTGTGCAATGAGGGCAATGCAATGGTGGAGGAAATAAGTAATTGCAAAGCAAGGATATATAAATAATTATATAATAAGTATACCTATCGTATTTTTGTGGCAGTTTATTTTATTTGACAAATTAATAAAATTAAGAATTGGAAAATTAGATATAAAAATGGCTTACATTAAGTAGTAAAAAATGGACAACTATTCATTAAAAAAAAAATAAATAAATAAATAAATAAATAAATTTGAAAGTCAAAACTTAATAGAATAATTTTTGGAAATTAATAATTGTAAATGAAAATTATATAATAGATGAATTCAATAAATAATAATAATAATAATAATAATAATAATAATAATAATAATAATAATAATAATAATTTAAAATTTTCAAACCTGAATTTCTTGAGATCTTGAAATTTGATCTCCACAATTGGTGACGATTCCATCTTCTACATATTCTAAACATTCATTCTTAATTTCGATCTTATTTTTGGTATCCATAATAGAATATTTTTTAAGTTTAAGAAACAATTTAAAGTTATTTGATTAAATAATTCAAATTATTCTTTATTTCCTAAAAGAAATTTTTATTACGTAATACATGAATATATTCTTTATTAAACAGCATATAAAACTTAATTTTTAGGAGCAATTAATATAAGACTAAAATAAGTCTCGGACTTTTTATATTTATGAAATGGATTTACTCTTGCTTGGGTGCAACACCTACTTCAATCTACTTGACAACTCATTTTCCTACTTCAATCTAAACTCATTTTTTTACTTCAATCTACCAGATAACATTTTTCTTCCTCATTTTATTTTGATCTGCCACAATCTACTTTTCATAGTTTTCATTACTTCAAATTTAATTTTATCTGTAATTTCTTTATACCAACATAATGATTTAATTCTAATGGCCCTCAAAATTTGTGACCAATAATACAGATAAAAATAAAATTATTACTAACAAAACATTCCTCAAGTCACGAATAAATAATGTCTTAAAAAAAAATCTTTAGCTAAAATCTTTTGCTAACTTGACAGACGTCTTATTAACCTGGCCTGTGATTTATTTTCTGGTATCAGGTAAGGTAAGGGTATAGACTTCTTCATTTATGTAATAAGAGAATCACATCAAAGTTAAAAAAATTATTTTTATTTAAATTTAACTTAAGAAATTAAAAATAAGTAATTGTGTCATTCACAGAAGAGTATTTTTTCGTATGAGACCAGGCTACTGAAAGTAACAATATATCTATGAGTTGTAAGTTTGACTGTAATTACATGAAGGGACACTACAAGGTTGCTACATGAGTGTAGGTATAGATATTGCAAATAAATTTTATAGCTATTTCCGAGGGAAAAATACAAAAAAAAGGTATATGGTAATTGTGGAGCTTACAATAGTAGATTTTTTCATACAAGACCAGGTTGCTGAAACTGACAATATACCTACTCATTGCAAGTTTAACTGGAACTATGCATAGGGATATGAAACTAGAAACATAGCCTACAAGTTTAGAGTATTTCAAAAGCAATATAAAAATTTTGTACAGCTATTATATATATATATATATATATATATATATATATATATATATTATATATATATATATATATATATATATATATATATATATATATATATATATATATATATATATATATATATATATATATATTGAGTTTTGGTGGCATTGAAAACAACCATGTTCTCTCTGCCCCAATTAGAAATACAAGATAGATCAGAGGTCAGCTGCTCCAAGGCAACCCTCCTTGCGTCTAGTAACTGTTGTTTATATATATATATATATATATATATATATATATATATATATATATATATATATATATATATATATAATATATATATATATATATATATATATATATATATATAATATATATATGCTTATGTAAAGAATGTTTCTGAGTTTCAATATTTTTTATATCAATATTTTGAAATTTCTATTTTAATTGGTATCTCATTGCAACGTTTTTGTATACGTCAGGCCTGTATTTTATGGCAACTTCGGTAGTTCAGGTTATGATAAGTCGAACTAGGTACGCTAGAAAACTAAATAATAATAATTATAAAAATAATTAGAATAATATTTGAATAGGCATATCGATGTTTCGATATATTGATATTTTCAAAACATCGAAACTCAGAAACATTATATACCTTTACCATATATATATATATATATATATTATATATATATATATATATATATATATATATATATATATATATATATATATATATATATATATATATATATATATTATATATATATATCAGGGTTGCATGGTTTTAACCAGATGGTTTAAACCAATTGTTTTTTTTTGGTTTAAACCAACTGAAAAAAACCATGGTTTTTTTGGTTTAAACCAATTTTTTTATTTTTTATTAATGAATTTATATACAAACCATATAAATACGATATATATATATATATATATATATATATATATATATATATATATATATATATATATATATATATATATATATATATATATATATATATATATATATATATATATATGAATGATTTTTCAGAAAATTCTGAAATATATATATATATATATATATATATATATATATATATATATATATATATATATATATATATATATATATATATATATATATATTTTATTTTATTTTACCCCTCACCTTTCCCACTCTCGTGGGGTGGTGCCCGTCACAGTTCGTTTACACCCCCACATCCACACTCTATCTCCCTTCCCCCTCACCATGCCCTCCATCTCACTCTGTCCTCCGTGACTCTCCTACCTTCGTCCACATTCAAATCTCCCTCCCAGCTACCCTTCCCCCTCCTCCCTCTACCTCGGATCTCATCACTCTACCCACCATCCTATTCTCATCCATTCTACACATATGCCCAAACAATCTTAATACACCCTCTTCCACTCTGCCTACTATTCCCCTCTTCCATCCACACATCTCTCTTATTCTTTCATTCCTGATTCTATCTACCCTCCTTAACCCACACATAGCCCTCAGTCCTTTCATTTCAAAAACTTCTAATCTTTTCCTAATCTGAGCATTCATCACCCATAAATTGCAGATGGCAGACTCATACTCTCAAACATTCTTACCTTTATTTCCTTTGATATTCTCCCCTTCTTCCATACTTCCCTCAGTCCCCCCATCACTCTCATTCCTTCAATCACTCTATTCTTTATTTCCCCATCCATTTCCCCTTTTCCCTCCACTAGCATTCCCAGATATTTAAACTCTTCTACCTCCTCAAATTTCTCTCCCCCACCTTGACACCCCCCATTCCTCCCCTCTTATTGCCTCAACCCTGCTCCCAATCCTCATCACTTTACCTTTGATGAGTTTACCCTTAATCCCTTAGACACACATTCCCTCACAAAATCTTTCACCAACATTCTCAGCTTATCCCAGATTCTGCAACTAAGACCGCATCATCCGCAAACAAGACATTTACCTCCCATTTCTCCTCTCTACTTCTCAACCTAATACCCTTCCCTTCCCTCTTCATCCCCCTAACAACACCATCCATTAGCACATTAAACAACCACGGAGACTTAACACACCCCTGCCTCAGTCTAACTCCCACGTTAAACCATTCAGTCAGTTCTCTCCTCACCCTCACCCTCGCTCTACAGTTCTTATAAAATGATTTATTTCCATTCAATAATCTACCTCTCACTCCCCATGCTTTATAGAACCTCAAACAATTTCCTCCTACAAACTCTATCATGCGCTTTTCCAAATCCATAAAGCATACATACCCCACTCTATCTTTCTCACTCAAATACTTGCAGAAAGCCTCCTTTTTTGTTTTAACCATATTCTCCAACTCTTCATTCCACCACTCACTCCCCTTTCTTCTACCATTACCTATTTTTTTTATCCCACACACTCTTCTCGCAACTTCCACCAATGCTCCCTTCAGTTTACTCCACTCTTCCTCCACCCCTTCCACCTCACCTCCCTTAACCTCCTCCCATTTCTCCCTTATCCCTCTTGTGTATTCTCCTCTCTTCTCCTCATCTTCTAACCTCTCCACCCGTACTATCTCCGTACTATCTCCACCACCCTCCCTCCCTCCCACTTTCTCCCAACCTCCTTTAGCTTTTATTTTCGCCACCACCAAATAATGGTCCGAAATACCCATAGCAGTTCCCCTCAGCACGTTGACATCCAACAACCTATTCCTCCATTCCCAGCTCACACACACAAAATCCAACAATCCCCTTTGTCCATTCACACCACTCACCCAGGTATATTTATGATTTTCTTTCTTTTCAATATATATATATATATATATATATATATATATATATATATATATATATATATATATATATATATATATATATATATATATATATATATATATATATATATATATATAATTTCATGTCACAAATTTACATTATTTTTTAAAAATTCAAATTTATTTTTTACTTCATTTCAATCATTTTGTTACTGTTCTATATAAAAAAAATATATTGCATTTTTCATTATTCATTAGTCATTTCACCTATTGATTCATTATTGTAATAAAAAACCAAAAAAAAACAAAATAACCAAAAAAACCTGGTTTTTATTGTTTTTTTTAAAAAAACCATTGGTTTTTGTTTTTTTTCAAAAAAACCATGGTTTTTTTCTACCCTGATATATATACACACAATAACTATACAAACTTTTTAAAAATAATTGTAATACCCCAATGATCATGCCACCTTATTATACTAAAAACTCATAAGATATATTATTAGTTTCAAATCTCTACACATAGGAACATAGGAAAATAGAGACAGCTAGAAGCCACAAGGGCCTATCGAGACTGTCCCAGTCCAAACAAATAACAATAACAATACTAATACATGCACGAAAGACTAGGTCTATCCCATCCTAGTTATCAGTTCATTCATGCATAGTCATGCATAGATAAAAGTAAAACCAAACCCCATTACACATGCAATACTCAATGAACCATCACCCACTAAAAAACTGCCGTTAGGCTTAGTCATAGGTTGATCTGTTGATCCAAAAATTCATATATACCCGCCGATTTGGCTTAGTCAGATTATTCTATATAATACCCAAACCATCCATATATCTATCTAGCCCCTTTTTAAATTTGACAAGAGAATCACAGTCAACAATCTCTTGTGGCAAGTCATTCCAAAAATTAACAACTCTATTACTGAAAGAGTATTTTCTTAGATCAAGATGGCATGGCTTCTTTTTAATTTTCTTATTATGTCCTCTAGTTACTCTTCCATGGTCCACTATGAAGTATTTTTCAATCTCTGTATTACTGTCAGGATGCAAATATTTTGTAAACTTGTATCATATCCCCTCTGAGAAATCTCCTTTCAACTGAGAACATTCCTAACTCCTTCAACCTCTCTTCATAGCTCTTATTTTCAAAGCCAGAAATCATCCTTGTTGCTCGACGTTGTACTCTCTCCAGCATATCTATGTCTTTTCTTAAATGAGGAGCCCAAACCTGTGCACAATACTCTAATGCTGGCCTAACATAGCTATTATATAGCTTGCTTATAACCTCTTTGCTCTTGTAAACTACATTGTGATTAATTATACCTAACATCTTTTTAGCTCTATTCCTTGCTTCCAAACATTGATCACCCACCTTCAGATTACTGCTAATAATCACACCTAAATCCTTTTCTTGGTCCACAGTCTCAAGCCACTCCCCATTCATTTCATAATTAAAATCCTTCATTTGAGTAACCTACATGAAGAACTTTACATTTTTTACTATTAAAGTTCATTTGCCACCTCTCTGCCCAACCAAGAAGTCTATCTAGATCACCTTGAAGCTTTATGCATCCATCATTATTCCTTACTGAGGTAACCACTTTTGTTTCCCATAATGACTTATTACCATTAAGTAATACACACTGCCTTCTGTTCTTTAACACTTTGACTGCCATGTCAGTCAATGTGACTGACAGTACAGTTTCATTGACTGATATTGTCAGTCAATGTGGGTGACACTAATACTTTCCTTTTAAAGGTCCGTCACCCAAACTGGTTGACTCTATATGCTATATTCAATGGTATTTATGTAGTGTGGCTTCCAATGAATGTTTTGTTTCATTTTACTTGGCTTCCAGGAGAAAATTTTTGTCATTTTTCTGTGTTTGAATGAATTTTTTTCCATGACTCAGAAATATATATTTTTTTTTAATTTTAAATGATTGGAATAGTAAATTTGTTTGCTTTTTAGTCTTTTTTACTTATTTCTCATAGATAATAAGTTTTACAAACAGTTTGAAAATATTTAAGGTAAGGCTAAAGGAAAAAAAAGTTATTTTTTGAAAAAAAATTGTTTTTTCAAGACATTTTTGTACCCTACTAAATGAAATTTGAACTTTTAAACATGTTTATTATAATTTATTTTTACATTTACTAACAGAGGTGTATATTAGAAAGTTTAGAAGCTTAAAAAAGAAAAAAAATGGAAAAATTTAATTAAATTTCCCTCTGTGATTGAATGAATTTTTTTCCATGACTCTAAAATATTTTTTTTTTTTTAATTTTAAATGATTGGAATAATAAAAGCATCTGCTTTTTAGTCTTTTTTACTTATTTCTCATTGGTAATAAGTTTTACAAACAGTTTGAAAATATTTAAGGTAAGGCTAAAGGAAAAAATATATAATTTTTGAAAAAAAATTGGTTTTCCAAAACATTTTTGTACCCTACTAAATGAAATTTGAACTTTTAAGCATGCTTATTTTAATTTATTTTTACATTTAATAACAGAGGTGTATATTAGAAAGTTTAAAAGCTTAAAAAAAAAAAAAAAAATGGAAAAAAAAAAAAAAAATATTCCCCCCCCAAAAAAAATTATTTTTTATGGTGTACTTCAAAACATGAAATACAGAGGAATGGCTTATTTGTACATGCTGGGCAGTGTGTATACACTTTGTTAGCTTTCTTTCTTGCTTCAACTCGCCCATATTTTTTCTTGGTTTTTTCATAACACAGTTTGCACGCTCTTCTTATTCTCTTCCCATCATCTTTCAACATATATTTTAGAACGTGCTTCAAGTTGCATTTTGGTTTTGGATTTCTTTTGGGTAATTCCACACCTAAAAGGGCTCTTGTTATTGACTCTCTAAAGGTTTTAATCTGTGTCTTCTTTCCTTTTATTGAATTGTAAACTATCCATGCATTTACAACAGCCATACACAATATCAATGCAAAGCTTAGTTTTCTGTACCATTTTAATCCTTTGCGGAGTGGAGTGTTATAAGATGTCATTTGGTCAGAAATATCTATTCCACATTTTCCTTTATTATAAGATAGAATTGCAGCTGGTTTTTTTGACTCTCTCCTGCGTTTCCGTGCCCTGGATCTTCTAGAAGGACCAGGCTGATTTTCATCTATTTCCTCAACATCACTAGATACCCTACCGGTTTCCACCATTTCTGGGCTATGTTTTGTTGTTAGCAGTCTAACATCTCGTTGGTCTTTCCATTTCAACACAACAATACCATTCTCATCTTCTTTTGACACTATATCACCTTTTCTTAGTTTTGCATCTAAAACCTCCCTTGGAATATTCTTTTTCCTTGTTCTCAATGTACCTATCACATGTGTCTTTTTCTTAAGAAATGAATGGGCTAATTCATAGCTGGTATAAAAATTATCTACAAATAATGTTCTCCCTTCATTTAGAAGATTATCCATTAGGTTCGTGCAAACCTGTTTAGCTAAACCTACCTTTCTTGAGCCATCTTGTGACTGTCCAGAATAAATTTCAAGATTGTATGTATACCCTTCCTTTGAACATAATTTAAATAACTTAATTCCATATTTATGGGCTTTATTAGGTATATATTGTTTGAAAAGCAACCGCCCCCTCCATGGAATTAAAGTTTCATCTATGACTATTTCTTCACCAGGTGTAAAAACTGCCTGAAACTTGATTGTTAACAATTTTAACAGAGTTCTTATTTTGCCTAAACGGTCACCTTTATCGATTTGACTATTGTCAGCAAAATGAATACAGCTTAGAAGCAGCTGAAATCTGTTGCGGCTCATTGTAACAGAGGTTATGTTGTTCTTATATAATGGATCATTTTTCCAGTAGTCTTCAATTGTTGGAGCTTTTAGCAATCCCATCCATAAAATTAGTCCAAGAAATTTTTTAATTTCATCTTTGGATGTTGGAGTCCATTTTATATGCCTCCCTTTCCCTCTTGGTGTCTCATTCATTTTTGTTGTAACTTGTTCTGCATAGATGTTGGTTTGCTCAACTATAAGGTCCAGAATTTCATCATCTAAATATAGTTGGAACACTTCAAATGGTGTTATGTTCTTGGGAATATCAATATTCACGTTTCCTTTACCAGTAAAAGTAAAGTTTTGAGTTCTATTCTTAAATTCACTCCATGTGGGAGCTAGATCTTCACTGTCACTCTCTTCTTCATTTTCTTGAACATTTAGTGACTCTAAAATATGTGAAAGATCTTCCTGTTCAATGACATCATCATCTTCATTTTCTGAGTGAAATCCTTCAAAGGGATCATAATCAGGATCAGCATCAGAATCATCAGATTCAAAATCTTGAAAATTAATTGATTTATCCAATTCTTCTTCAATGCCTGATTGCCTCAATGGTCTTTTTCTACTCATTTTTTTTTATTTTATCAGTATTTATGATTTTAATTTAAAATTTATACTTAATTTATATTATATTGCTGCCTGAAATTAGAGAGAGGAAAAAAATGGTAAACAAGAAACATAAAAAACAATAATTGGCAATAATCATATTATTTTGATAACCTAAACAATGACAATGTCACCCAGTTTGGGTGACATGGCCCACCAAATAAAAAAAAACAATGACAATGTCACCCACTATGGGTGACATGGCCCACCAAATAAAAAAAAACAATGACAATGTCACCCACTATGGGTGACATGGCCCACCAATTAAAAAAAAAAAAAAAAGTGTCACCCACTATGGGTGACATGACCCACCAAATAAAAAAAAACAATGACAGTGTCACCCAGTATGGGTGACATATCTAAAAAACATCAAATATATGTCACCCAATGTGGGTGACGTGGCCTACCATGTTAGTGAAAACCCCATTTTGTCACACATATGTGGGTGACACGGGAGATACATAAAATTTTAAAAAAAATTAAAGTGCCTATATCTCAGAAACTATTCTGAATATGGCAAAAAAACATTTACCCTATTAAATCTACAGAATAGTAGATTTAATAAATGCAATAAAAAATTTTTGGCTTCTGGGGAAATTGTACCAAATTTGCCGTGGCAGTCAAAGTGTTAACCACTCTTTAATCCAAATGTGTACCATTCCATCTATACCATACTGCGACAACTTTTGCATCAGCCTAACATGGGGTACTTTATCAAAAGCCTTGCTAAAGTCTAAATATATGACATCAACTGGATCACCCCTGTCTATACTTTCAGTAATATATTCCATAAATTCTAGTAGATTTGTCTGACATGATCTACCCTTACTAAAGCCATGCTGGGAGTTATATAGTATCTTGTTATCATCTAAATGCTTCTCTATATGACTTTTCAGTAACTTTTCCAAAATTTTCACAACCAGAGATGTTAAACTAACTGGCCTATAGTTCCCTAAATCTTCTTTACTACCTTTTTTAAATAATGGGCACCACATATGCTGCTTTTCCAGTCCTCAGGTACCTCTCCAAAAGCAATAGATCGCTTAAAAATCAAATACAGTGCCTTTGCAATACTGCTACTCCCCTCTTTTAGAATTCTACCATACACACCATCCGGACCCGCTGCCTTATTTGGGTCAATATGTTCTAGTAAAGATGCGATTTCATTTAACTCAATTTGAAATGCTGTACACCTATTCATTACATGTATACTAGAACTATTAGTCTCTAAACTGCTATCCAACCTTTCCTCAGTAAACACTGATGCAAAATAAGCATTGAAAATATTAACCAATTCCTTATCTGAACTTACTAAATTCCCATCAATTTTAATTGGGCCAATTTTCTTATCCTTACTTTTAAATTTATAAAAGCTAAAAAACTTTTTCAGGTCTTTATTACTGTTCCTTGCCAAATTAATTTCTGCCATTCTCTTTGCTCTTCTTATTGACTGGTTAAGTTCATTCCTAATTCTCTTATAATGTTCCAAATCTTCCCCCCTGCTCCTACCTTTGAATATTTTAAAACATCTACGCTTTTCACTGATTTTCTCTTTTATCTCTCTACTCCACCAATTAGGTTTTCTATTTGCCACCCTAATGGATTTATCTTTAAAACACACAGACTGAATGTTAGCCAATATTTGCTTGAAGTATTCCCACATGATGAAACAATTTTGACCATTAAACTCCTTATCCCAGTCAATTTCATTGAGCATTGCTCGGAATTTGCTAAAATCTCCATTTCTGAAATCTAATATCTTTTCCCTATTGACCTGCAATTTGGGCCCAGACCTCACATTCCAGTTAAATCTAATAATATAATGATCACTAGCTCCTAAAGTCTCCCCTACTTCGACATCATTCACCATCATTTCATCATTTGTTAATATTAAATCTAACAGTGCTGCATGCCTTGAACATAGTTCTAGTCAAACTTGCAATATGTAGAGATGTTTTTAATTTTAGCAACTTGGTCTTATATGAAAAAATCCATTACTATAAATGACACAATTACCAAAATAAAATTGTTACAAGGAATCTAAAGTTTCAATATAATGAAATTTTTTATACTCCAGAGTAGAGCAGACTGAGCAACAAACCACCTAGAAAAATTGGTAGATTCCAAATCTCTTTTACGCTTTTTATAGTCTGTGAAACCTTGAAACTAATTTTCAGGCCTATGTGAACTATCGAATGGATGAACTTCAAAAGGTTGGGTGCTTTTACATGCACCCAAATGTTCTGCCTGACTTATTGCATCAAGTAAATCATCACTAGAAATTGATGCAACATTTGTCATCATCCAAAACTTAAATTCTCCTTCGACTTCCTCTTTTTCCCGCCACCGCGACCCTTTCCCCATTTATAATGTTAGGCCCTAAGCCTAAACTGAAATAAACACTACCTCTATGGAAACATCAATGAAATATATTTACAAGAAAATTATTAAAAACACAATCCCCTATCTAAATTTAGAAAACTGAATTCCATAAGGAAAACATGAGATAAACACTGCACCAAAAAAGTTTACCCTATATTGACTGAACTATGAAAATGTCCCAGCATGAATAGTCGTTTCGAAAGGTCTTGGCGGCTCCATTACCACCAGTCACTGCATTTACAACAACAACAACAACAACAAAAAATGTTGTCAAAGTACACAACCATCCTTAAAAAGTGGTTGAATGCCGTATGGCCGTAACATACTATCATTATCATTATAATGGGCATATTACTTACTTTTACTTTTATGTGTTTAATGGTCGTCAGGCAGCATCGGCCTATTGACCATGGCTTCTTCTATCTTCTTTCTTCTTCCACAGTTGAAACTTGATTGAAAAAATTCAGCTTTTAATCAAAATGCATATTTTACTCAATTACTGCTCATTTATTAGATGTCTCATTTAATAGTAAAATAAATCATATTGGAAAAGAAAATAAAAAAAAAATAAACAATTAGTCATATCTTCACACACAAGTTCACAGTTTGATAGAATTATCTATATCCTGTATAAATTTCCAGTCTGTCTTAAAAATTGCTGGATATACTGCCATGCTTGCTGTTTGCCTATTGGAGGTACATTATTCAGTGCCAGCAAAGTTGTGACATTAATGAGTGAAACTCCTAAAGTCCTCAACCTGCTAAAGAGCAAATTCCTAGCCACCATGTACTGTGGGCAATGTATCAAGAAATGTTCAACTGTTTCTGTAGGGAACGCACAGTGAGGACATGAAGGCGATTGAGCCATTTTAAGCTTGTATAAGTGAGCTTTGAGACCTGTATGACCTATTCTCAATCTAAACATTGCTGTTTCTAGCCTACGATTATTTGCTGGGAATGAGAGACAATTATCATCCAAGTAGAACTGTCCCAAAGGATGTAAACTAAGAAAATCATTATTTTCTCTCCTAATTTCCTGCTGAAGGGCACCTCCTGCACATGTTAAGATCTCTCTATTCTCCATTGGAAAAATGCAGATTGTTTCTAAATTATGACCCAGCTTTGCTGCAGCATCAACAATTTCATTATCCAGGATACCTACATGGGAAGGTAACCAAAGAAAATGAATCAACCATCTTGAATCCAACGCTAACTGTTCGAAACATTCCTGTATTTTGGTATGTATTTTCTTGTAACCATGATGAATTTTTGATTTATAATTTAGCTCGCGCCCTAGCAGTACCAGGTTGCTGCATGGAAGAAATTTACGAAATTTTATAGCTATTTCGGAGCTAAAAAAAAAAAGGTAAAGGAATTTTTTTTATTTACAAGCAAATTTTTTTAAAAATTACAAACGAAATATTACGAATAATGTTAATTAATTACGTAAATTTAAGTGTCTAAAATAATTTTGGTAAATGTATCTTTCAATGGAACGAATTTTTGTATGCATATATCGAAACTACGACGACGAATTGATCTTAAATAAATTTTTTTTAAGGTTAATTGAACCTTGGAAAACGATTTTGTAAACTAAAAACACTAAAACGTAGAAGAAAATTAATTTACGAATAACAATGATCATTTAACAACACATCACACAACTTCAATGGCGTTTGGCTTGGCACTAACAGCACGATATAAATATATATACTAATGTATACACAATAGGCAAGATGGATAGGGAGATTCATATATAAAACTGGGATAATCCCTTTTGCATTTGAGTTTAAATTCAAACTTCAACGACAATTTTCTAATGAAATAGTCTCGTCCTAGAAAGATGTCTATTTTAAAAAAATAAGTTACTCCGTCGTTAATTAAGCAATTTTTTTATAACAAAACTATAAAACTTTTATCAAGAAAATAAATGACAAATATAAAAATATTTCCGATTATTATAATAACCTTTGTTATTTACGAAGCCATTTTAATTTATTTTACTTTTTCTCGGCAATAATATAGATTCCAGCTGGTATACCAATCAGAACTGATCCTTATAATGCTAAAACATCAACTTTAGATCTTGCGATTGGGTATTCAGTTTTTCATGATTTTATTTTCCAATCAGGAATAACAAAATTCTTCACAAGACCATAATGGAAGTTTCCCAGGGAAATTACTCCTTAGAAAGAATATTTAATGGATACAAATTTCTTAATGGAAGAAACACAATGATTGTAGGATTCAGTACATACTCTCACTACCACACTGAAGACATCAGCTTCTCGATATTTTCCATTTACATCATGGAAAAAATCCAAGCTATCTTTGGTGGACAGAGGAATGCAAGAAATACTGCATTTAATAAAATATTAAAATATGAGATAGATTCAACCATTCGTTTTTGAATGTATTGATATCTTCTAAATAGTGAACTTTAGCATTTGATCAAGATGAAACATTCTCATGCGAAGGAGTTATTTTGAAAATATATTTAAAATTCTCAAAAAAAAAAAAAAAAAAAAAAAAAAAAATATATATATATATATATATATATATATATATATATATATATATATATATATATATATATATATATATATATATATATATATATATATATATATATATATATATATATATATATATATATATATATATATATATATATATATATATATATATATATATATATATATATATATATATATATATATATATATATATATATATATATATATATATATATATATTAATTTCTGTCCAAGCACATAATTCAGTAAATTTACATTTTAAAGCAGAGGCTCTCAATTTTGGGGCGCGACCCCTAGGGAGGAGTGCTAAACTGGGAAAATAAACGTATAAACTCATTTCCTCCATCTCTCCACTTGGTACAATCTTCCACAAAACTATGATATCTTCTTCGTAAACACTCAACTCAAACCTTCATCTCTCCTTAATATTCTTGGTGTTTCTTTTTCTCGTGATCTTTCTTGGAAAGATCACATTACTTCTCTTTCTAAACAAGCTTCTAAGAGGTAAAGTTTTCTTTGGTGCCTTCAGAATTTCTTAACTCCACATCAGTTTATTGCTCTTTAAGGGATGCTGTTTGCTCCCTTATGGAGTTCGCATCACACCTCTTGGGTGATTGCACTCATACAGCTATCCTTATAAAGGTGGGGTCTAGGGCTTTTCGTTTTGTTAACTTTAGCACTCTCACTAATTCTCTCCAACCTCTTGTCTGTCTGTATCTATACTATCGCTATTACAATGGACACTGCACTTCTGAACTCTCTCGTTGCATTCCTCTTCCACTGAGAAGGGCTCGTGAAACACTCCTATCTACACAGTCCCCTCCTTTCTCTGTCCAACTTTCCGACAACAGACTTAACCGCTTTGCTCAACCTTATATATACTCAACCGGTAAAGTCTGGAACACACTCCCTTTACCTATTTTCCCAACTTCCTATGACTTACACAACTTCAAACGCCGTTCATCGACAAATGTCAGCTTTGACTTTACCAGATTTCAGATTTTTCCCTTATTCTAGAGTAAATTTTATTAGGCCTCTGGCCTTTGCCCACCAAATATATATATATATATATATATATATATATATATATATATATATATATATATATATATATATATATATATATATATATATATATATATATATATATATATATATATATATATATATATATATATATATATATATATAAAGGTAGAAGATGGCAACCAAAATAAAGAAAAAGAATGACCCGAAAAAAATAGATGAGCCCGAGGGAAGGTTGTCAAATTCGGTTGGATAGAAGGAGTTCTTGTAAGACTGTGTTCCTATTCGTAAGTTTAAAAACTTATCCTTGGAATTAAATAGTATGCTTCCTTCTTAAATTTTGAATTCCATTGTAGAAAAATCAACGTAAACTTTTTAAGATTAAGACTTCTTCTTTGTAGGAAATGCTATGTTCTCTTTCTTAAGTATTAAAATATTCTCATTTTTAGATTTTCAAACTTTCAGTAGGGTTTCTTTGTTGATGCAAATGGAATTGAGTTGGATTGTGAGAGGGAAGGAGATAGATTGATAGATAGAGAGGAAAAAAAAACCCAAAATCTCCAAAATTACCCTGTTTTCAAAATTACCCTAAAGTCCTCCCAAAACCCCCCAAAATCTCCTAAATTACCCTGTTTTCAAAATTACCCTAAAGTCCTCCCAAAACCCCCCAAAATCACCCTGTTTTCAAAATTACCCTAAAGTCCTCACAAAAAAACCCAAAATCTCCAAAATTACCCTGTTTTCCAAATTAAACTAAAGTCCTCCCAAAACAACATAAAAAATCTCCAAAATTACCCTAAAGTCCTCACAAAACCCCCCAAAATCTACAAAATTACCCTGTTTTCAAAATTACCCTAAAGTCCTCCCAAAA
The DNA here is from genome assembly GCA_009176605.1 of Armadillidium nasatum. Classification (NCBI taxonomy): domain Eukaryota; kingdom Metazoa; phylum Arthropoda; class Malacostraca; order Isopoda; family Armadillidiidae; genus Armadillidium; species Armadillidium nasatum. The sequence continues at coordinate 27,344 of SEYY01023551.1, forward strand.
CCCCCCAAAATTACACTTTTTCAAAAATTCCCCTAAAGTCCTCCCAAAACCCCCCAAAAACAGCAAAATTACCCTATTATCAAAAATTACCCTAAAGTCCTCCCAAAACCCCCCAAAATCAGCAAAATTACCCTATTTTCAAAAATTCCCCTAAAGTCCTCCCAAAAAAAAAAAACCCCCAAAATCAGCAAAATTACCCTATTTTCAAAAATTCCCCTAAAGTCCTCCCAAAACCCCCCCAAAAACGGCAAAATTACCCTATTTTCAAAAATTCCCCTAAAGTCCTCCCAAAACCCCCAAAAACGGCAAAATTACCCTATTTTCAAAAATTCCCCTAAAGTCCTCCCAAAACCCCCCAAAAACAGCAAAATTACCCTATTTTCAAAAATTCCCCTAAAGTCCTCCCAAAACCCCCAAAAATCAGCAAAATTACCCTATTTTCAAAAATTCCCCTAAAGTCCTCCCAAAACCCCCCAAAATCAGCAAAATTACCCTATTTTCAAAAATTCCCCTAAAGTCCTCCCAAAACCCCCAAAATCAGCAAAATTACCCTTTTTTCAAAAATTACCCTAAAGTCCTCCCAAAACCAGCAAAATTACATTATTTTCAAAAATTTCCCTAAAGTCCTCCCAAAACCCCCGAAAATCAGCAAAATTATCCTATTTTCAAAAATTACCCCAAAGTCCTCCCAAAACCCCCAAAATCAGCAAAATTACCCTATTTTCAAAAATTACCCTAAGGTCCTCCCAAAATTACCCTATTTTAGAAAATTCCCCTAAAGTCCTCCCAAAACGACCCCAAATCAGCAAAATTACCCTATTTTCAAAAATTCCCCTAAAGTCCTCCCAAAACCCCCAAAATCAGCAAAATTACCCTATTTTTAGCAAAATTACCCTATTTTCAAAAATTCCCCTAAAGTCCTCCCAAAACCCCCCAAAATCAGCAAAATTACCCTATTTTAATTTTAATTACTTTTCAGTTTTATGATGGTGGAATAAAAGCTTTTTAATTTTAAGAAAAAAAGTAAAGAAAGTAAGAATTACAACCACTGAGCAAAAAAATTTATTTAATTCCTTTAATAGTTTAATTCATTTATATAAATTATTTAATGATATTTTTATTCTTTAATTAAGAACCATGTATAATCATGTGTTTTTTTAAGCTTGATTTCACATTACATTCATAGGAGCATTCACAACTTTTAAATAACTTTACATTTCATTTCCATGTATAGGCATGTGTTTATTTAAGTCTCCTTTACGATTGCATTCATAGCTGCAGAGGGAACATTTAAATAGCTTTACATTTCCATGAATTAACAAATGTTTTTTTAACCTGCTTTTATCGTTACATCCATAGTTGCACTTGGAACATTTAAATAACTTTATATTTTCATGATTTAACAAATGAATTTTTAAGCATCTTTTATCGTTACATTCATAGGTACACTCAGAACATTTAAATAACTTTACATTTCCATGTATAAGCATGTGTCTTTTTAAGTGTCCTTTACGATTGCATTCATAGCTGCAGTGAGAACATTTAAATAACTTTACATTTCCATGAATTAACAAATGTGTTTTTAAGTTGCTTTTATCGTTACATCCATAGTTGCACTTGGAACATTTAAATAACTTTATATTTTCATGATTTAACAAATGGATTTTTAACTGCCTTTTCTCGTTACATTCATAGCTGCAGTGACAACATTTAAATAACTTTACATTTCTATGTGTAAGCATGTGACTTTTTAAGTTTGTCCTCCGATTACATTCATAGCTGCAGTCAGAACATTTAAATAACTTTACATTTCCATGAATTAACAAATGGTTTTTTAACCTGCTTTTATCGTTACATCCATAGTTGCACTTGGAACAATTAAATAACTTTATATTTTCATGATTTAACAAATGGATTTTTAACTGCCTTTTCTCGTTACATTCATAGGAGCATTCACAACATTTAAATAACTTTACATTTCCATGTCTAAGCATGTGTTTATTTAAGTCTCCTTTACGATTGCATTCATAGTTGCAGTGAAAACATTTAAATAACTTTATATTTTCATGATTTAACAAATGGAGTTTTAAGTCTCTTTTATCGTTACATTGATAGCTGCAGTGACAACATTTAAATAACTTGACATTTCCATGTATAAGCATGTGTCTTTTTAAGCTTCCTTTACGATTGCCTTCATAGGAGCACTCTGAACACTTAAACAATTTTGTATTGCTGTGAATTAACAAATGCTGTTTTAACAAAGATTTAGAATTACATTCAAAACTGCAATGGGCACATTCAAACTTCCTTTTTTCATGTGTCTTTAAATGGCTTTTCAACTTATCTTTGCTTTTAAAACTAAAATTGCAAAATCTGCAACTGAAGTTTTCCAGATGACTTTCTTCAAGGGTTTGATCACGTGTTACTGACGATTGGGGTCTTCTTTTTGAAGTACTTTTCATTTTGGAACCTTTTTCTGCCTCACCAACATCGCCAAGTAGAGCCTGTACAAAACAATAAAAAAAATTAAATGTATTCAGCATAAACTTTAAGTGCTTTACAAAAATACTTATTAAATGTAAAATAATTAGTTTGAAAAATTTCTTTAAATGTCAACAAATTTTAACATTTTAACAATAGTGAAAAGCAAATTTACGTTTGTAACTGTACAATTATTATTATTTTAACTCTACAATTATTATCTCTTTCTTTCTCTACAGTTAGAGAGAGAAGAAATTGCTTAGATGGCGCAAGTGATAATAAATCAGTCTACTAACAAGGGTGCAATAGTTCAATTCCTACAGAGAAACTTTATACTGTATTCTTCGACTATGGGCAAAAGGATCTAAATAGAAATAGAATAGAAAGATGAGGAAGTAGAAATATAATAATAATAAATATATGGAAAGCGCATTTTTGATAGGATAGATTTAGTAAAATTCTATCATAAAATATTAGTAGCAAAGAGACTAAAGGAATTTTATGTAGATGAAATCTTTGTGAGGAATAGAAAAAGAACAATCGGAGGTACTGGCAAACAGGAAGTCACTCATTAATTTGTATGAATTACAGTTATATTAAAAATTAATCAAAACTGTATAATAATAATAATAATAAATAATAATAAAAATTTACCATTATTTCTATTTTAGTCAACTTGTTGAGAAGAACCGAAGGAGACTTTGATGTTAAAATTTGTGAGAAGAATCTCTCTTCATCCGATTCAAATTGTGTCTCTGAACCTCCGTCATTTACTTTATTCAACAATGATTGAACATTTTTTAGGGTCACAAATTCCTGTTAATGAAATTGACTCAGTAGTAGTAATAATAATAATAATAATAAAGATGTTTTCCATTCAATTAATAAGTTAATTAAAAAGTAACCACAAATTTGAAATGCCAAACCTTTAAGTTCTGAGAAAAAAATTTCTTCTCT
>SEYY01023552.1:7500-17500 GCA_009176605.1 Armadillidium nasatum
AGAAATTTCTAATAAAAATTTAAAGAAATTTTGTATGCCTCGAATTTTTTTATTTTTATTTATTTTTTTCTACCACTCACCCTTTTCAAGGAAAAGTATAATAAAAACGTAAAGAAACCAACACAAAGCCAAGTCTAAAACATACCCCTAGGTGAGCGCAGACGGGGGCTTTAAAGAGTGGAAGATTAAATACAGCAGGAAGAACAGATGGTAGGGAGTTCCGAAGAACAGAGGTGGCTGGAAAGAAGGAGATATCACAACAAACCAGCCTTAAGTTTGCAACACTCACAGAATGCTCATGCGCAAGTAATGTACCTCTTGTGCTGAGAGAGCAACTCAATGGAAGTGGAATGCGAGAGGAAGTCTGTATCGAGCTCCTGCCGTTGAAGTACACAGAGAATCAAAATTTCTTCCAATGAAGAAATTTCAGCAGGGAATCACTTTTGTGACGAACATTTTCTTCCAAATTTTCTTCAATAGAAGAAATTTTCTACTTTTAATTTTGATTTATTTTTAAAAAGTTTAAAATAATTTATGATTTTATTTCCCTATTATGAGAATAATTTTTTTTCAGTTCTCTGAACTGAAAAAAAAATATTATTAAAAATATTTCAAAATTTGAAGTAGATAATTTCGTCCATTGAAGAAAATCTGGAAGAAAATATTCGTCACAAAAGTGACTCTCACTGATGAAATTTCTTCAGATTGGACGAAATTTTTATTCTCTGTGTACCTATAGAAAAGAGATAAAGCACCAGCGTCACATCGCAGAGAAAGAGGGTCAAAAAGAGTCGAAAATAAGGGACAACTTATTAGTCAAAAGACTAATAGACTCAACCCGATCCAAAAGAATTGTGGAACTCTAACCACGCTAAATGTGAGAACAGTACTACATACAAGAGCGAATAAGAACCCTGTATAATTGGAGTAACTACTCAGAAAAAAAATCCCACAACCTGAACAGAGCCCCCAGATTCTTTGAAGTCACCTTAGCAACCGTTGTGATATGTGGTTTCCAAGATAATTTTTGTTTATGTTAAGACAAAGAATGTTTATGTTGCTCACAGGTGAGGCGGCAGAACCGTAGGAGATATGAAATTGTAGAGGTGTTTTAGAGAGGGAAATGTGAAGAAGTTGAGTTTTTAGAGAGTTAAATTTCACAAGGTCTCAGTGGCCCCACTGGAAAACCCCTTCCAGATCGGCTAGAATGGAATCGGAAAGTAGAGGTTGCAGATTTAAAATGAGTAGAAGAATAGAAAGTTGAGTTATCGGCATAAGAATAAATAAAGTTGGAGCTGAGGAGGTTATTTATGAAAAGTAGGAATAGAGTAGAGGATAGAACAGAACCCTGAGAAACACCACATTTATTGTGAAAGAAGTGGAAGTTGCAAAATCAACAAGAACTGAAATGGAGCTGTTTGAGAGGAAACTAGACATGAGTAAGCAAAGAGAAGGAGAAAACCCAAAGGAGGGAGCTTAGAGAGCAATAACACATGCCATACCTAATCAAAAGCCTTAGATATGTCAATCGCCACCAAGACTTCTCATAGTTCCTAAAGGCAGAAGATCATGGATCAGTACGATGGGAAACTATGTCACTAGTAGACGACGAGCGTCGAAAGCCATACTGATGATAAGAGAGAAGAGAATGAGATTCCAAATGATGCAGGAAATAAGAGTGAAGAATAGTTTCAAAGTCTTTAGGTATAGAATACAAGTAAGAACTATATGATGATAGTAAGAAGGCTCAGAACGGCTGCCCTTTTTCGGGTTGAACTAAATATATGAGGAAACACTGAAGAAAACTATTTGTATAAAGTAGGGTTGGCATAATAAAATTCAAATTAAATAAATCAGTTGATTTTTTTATGTTTTTTTTTTTTTTCAAGAAAATCATGATTTTTTTCTTACTGATATTTTTTATTTCTTTTATTTTCTAAATATTTTTTTTTTTTAAATTATACCATTGTTTTCATATTTTTAAGTTCAGAATATCATAGCAAAACTTAAAAAAAGAAAATGAATTAAAATTAATATAAATTTAAGCCTTTTATCGAGCTAGGGAAAAAATTAATCAACGTCCAACGATATTTTTTGCTAAATTATTGAAACCTGCAACACTGTTTTACTTTTGAATTCTAGGCTTTAGATATTTACTGTAAAAGACGGGTGAGTTTTATTTTAATTTTATTAATTTAATTATTATTTATTTATTTACTTATTTCTATCTAGTATTTATAAGTATAAACTTATTCAAAAAAGAGAATAAAAAGCTTTAGGATTGAATGTGCCAGCATATAGAAATCTACCTCAAAATTTTTTTTTTTAAAGATGACTTTTTTTTAATTTTTAATAATTGATTTAATCGGACCATTTCATTTTTTTTTTTTTTTTTTTTTTTTTTTTTTTATTAAAAGTTTACATCTCACGGGCATTGCCCTATTCGAGGAGAGGAACATTTTCTAGGTAGTATATACCTAGGATCCCGAAGTGGGATAGAACCAGCGCCCTCAAGCACGTGAGTCAATCACTTTACCGTTTGAGCCACGGTAAACGACAAAATTTACATTTAATATTCTTTTCAAAGCTCTAACTCTCTCTATTTACTTATTTTCTAATTATAGAAATTAATGTTTTATTTTTCTTCAAAATATAAGTGCTGAGAGTTCTAACGTTAAAAATAAATATTTTTTTTTTTTTCAATATTTATGTTAATAAAATAAAAGATAAATTAAATAATAACACAGAACCATTATATATTCTTAAAATTAATTTAATATAGTTTACTTATCTTCTTTAAAATTTAAATACAGTGAATTGGTTCTATCAGTCGCATTTTCGTAATTTTCATATAAAAAAAGTTGAAAATAGCTTGTACTTTTGAAAAATTATAATTTAAATAACCTACTTAATTAAGCTAATTAACTAATTATATTTATATTGTTTACCATATTTACTTGTTAATTATTACTTAGGCGAATAAAAAAACGAAATAAAAAAATCAAAATAAATCAAAAAAATCGAAAAAAAAAAAAAATTCATGATTTTTTAAATTTAATTCATATATAAAATTAAAAAAATGAAAATCCCAAAACCTGGTATTAAGGCAAGAGAACAGAACTGAAAGCGAGAACAGGCTCCAGCTCTGAAGCACACGCCCTCATAACAAGGGGAGTAATGCCCTCTAGCACACTAACCTTTCAAACGTTCTTAGATTTTAAATGGAACGCACTTAGAAAGAAAGCTATGACATAATCACAGGTAAAGACATGTAACATCCTGGAAAGTAGAAGGAAGTATGGAGGAGGGATGCCGGAATCGTCCAAGGTAGAATTAGATGAAAAAATGATGTCGAAGAGATTATTAGCCTTTTTCAGCAAGAGTGTTAGCTACAGAACCATCAGAGATAATAAAAGGAGGTAAGAAAGATTTGAGTTTGCAACACTCACAGAATGCTCATGCGCAAGTAATGTACCTCTTGTGCTGAGAGAGCAACTCAATGGAAGTGGAATGCGAGAGGAAGTCTGTATCGAGCTCCTGCCGTTGAAGTACACAGAGAATCAAAATTTCTTCCAATGAAGAAATTTCAGCAGTGGAGTTCACTTTTGTGACGAACATTTTCTTCCAAATTTTCTTCAATAGAAGAAATTTTCTACTTTTAATTTTGATTTATTTTAAAAAGTTTAAAATAATTTATGATTTTACTTCCCTATTATGAGAATAATTTTTTTCAGTTCTCTGAACTGAAAAAAAAAACTATTATCAAAAATATTTCAAAATTTGAAGTAGATAATTTCGTCCATTGAAGAAAATCTGGAAGAAAATATTCGTCACAAAAGTGACTCTCACTGATGAAATTTCTTCAGATTGGACGAAATTTTTATTCTCTGTGTACCATAGAAAGAGATAAAGCACCAGCGCCACGTCGCAGAGAAGAGGGTCAAAAGAGTCGAAAATAGGGACAACTTATTAGTCAAAAGACTAATAGACTCAACCGATCCAAAAGAATTGTGGAACTCTAACCACGCTAAATGTGAGAACAGTACTACATACAAGAGCGAATAAGAACCCTGTATAATTGGAGTAACTACTCAGAAAAAAAATCCCACAACCTGAACAGAGCCCCCAGATTCTTTGAAGTCACCTTAGCAACCGTTGTGATATGTGGTTTCCAAGAAAATTTTTGTTTATGTTAAGACAAAGAATGTTTATGTTGCTCACAGGTGAGACGGCAGAGCCGTCGAAGAGATATGAAATTGTAGAGGTGTTTTAGAGAGGGAAATGTGAAGAAGTTGAGTTTTAGAGAGTTGAATTTCACAAGGTTCAGTGACCCCACCGGGAAATCCCATTCCAGATCGGCTAGAATGGAATTGAAGACGGAAAAGATAGAGGGAGCAGATTTAAAATGAGTAGAAGAATAAAAGTTGAGTCATCGGCATAAGAATAAATAAAGTTGGAGCTGAGGAGGTTATTTATGAAAAGTAGGAATAGAGTAGAGGATAGAACAGAACCCTGAGGAACACCACATTTATTGGGAAAGAAGTGGAAGTTGCAAAATCAACAAGAACTGAAATGGAGCTGTTTGAGATTAAATTATACATGAGTAAGCAAAGAGAAGGAGAAACCCAAAGGGAGGGAGCTTGAGAGCAGTAACACATGCCATACCTGATCAAAAGCCTTAGATATGTCAATCCCACCAACAAGACTTCTCATAGTTTCCTAAAGGCAGAAGATCATGGATCAGTACGATAGGAAACTATGTCACTAGTAGACGACGAGCGTCGAAAGCCATACTGATGATAAGAGAGAAGAGAATGAGATTCCAAATGATGCAGGAAATGAGAGTGAAGAATAGTTTCAAAGTCTTTAGGTATAGAATACAAGTAAGAACTATATGATGATAGTAAGAAGGCTCAGAACGGCTGCCCTTTTTCGGGTTGAACTAAATATATGAGGAAACACTGAAGAAAACTATTTGTATAAAGTAGGGTTGGCATAATAAAATTCAAATTAAATAAATCAGTTTTTTTTTTTTTTTTTTTTTTTTTTTTTTTTTTTTTTTTTTTTTTTTTTTTTTTTTTTTTTTTTTTTTTTTTTTTTTTTTTTTTTAATTTTTTTTTTTTAATTATTTAATTGTTTTATATTTTTAAGTTCAGAATATCAAAGCAAAAACTTAAAAAAAGAAATGAATTAAAATTAATATAAATTTAAGCATTTTATCGAGCTGGGGAAAAATTAATCAACGTCCAACGATATTTTTTGCTAAATTATTGAAACCTGAAACACTCTTTTACTTTTGAATTCTGGCTTTAGATATTTACTGTAAAAGACGGGTGAGTTTTATTTTAATTTTATTAATTTAATTATTATTTATTTATTTAATTATTTCTATCTAGTATTTATAAGTATAAACTTATTCAAAAAAGAGAATAAAAAGCTTTAGGATTGAATGTGCCAGCATATAGAAATCTACCTCAAAAAATTTTTTTTTAAAAGATGACTTTTTTTTTTTTTAATAATTGATTTAATCTGACCATTTCATTTTTTTTTTTTTTTTTTTTTTTTTTTTTTATTAAAAGTTTACATCTCACGGGCATTGCCCTATTCGAGGAGAGGAACATTTCTAGGTAGTATATACCTAGGATCCCGAAGTGGGATAGAACCAGCGCCCTCAAAGCACGTGAGTCAATCACTTTACCGTTTGAGCCACGGTAAACGACAAAATTTACATTTAATATTCTTTTCAAAGCTCTAACTCTCTCTATTTACTTATTTTCTAATTATAGAAATTAATGTTTTATTTTCTTCAAAAAATAAGTGCTGAGAGTTCTAACGTTAAAAATAAATATTTTTTTATTTCAATATTTATGTTAATAAAATAAAAAGATAAATTAAATAATAACAGAACCATTATATATTCTTAAAATTAATTTAATATAGTTTACTTATCTTCTTTAAAATTTAAATACAGTGAATTGGTTCTATCAGTCGCATTTTCGTAATTTTCATATAAAAAAAAAGTTAAAAATAGTTTGTACTTTTGAAAAATTATAATTTAAATAACCTACTTAATTAAGCTTAATTAACTAATTATATATATTTGTTTACCATATTTACTTGTTAATTATTACTTAGGCGAATAAAAAAACGAAATAATAAATAATAAATAAATCAAAACCGTCGAATAAATGAAAAAAAATCATGATTTTTTAAAATTTGATTCATATATTAAAAATAAAAATAAAAATCCCAAAACCTGGTATTAAGGCAAAGAGAACAGAACTGAAAGCGAGAACAGGCTCCAGCTCTGAAGCACACGCCCTCATAACAAGCGGAGTAATGCCCTCTAGCACACTAACCTTTCAAACGTTCTTAGATTTTAGAATCCAATGCACTTGATCATATGAAATCACAGATAAAGACATGTAGCTCCTGAAAGTAGAAGAAGTAGGAGGAGGGATGCCGGAATCGTCCAAGGTAGAATTAGATGAAAAAATGATGTCGAAGAGATTATTAGCCTTTTCAGAAAGAGTGTTAGCTACAGAACCATCAGAGATAATAAAAGGAGGTAAGAAAGATTTGCAGAAGTTGTTGGAGATATCTTTGGAAAGAGGCCAGAAATTTTTATCAGTAGGAGAACCAAGGAGGTCAGGGCACTTCCTTTTAGTGAGAGTAGACTTGGCTCGTCGAAGAATATCCTTGTAGAATGATAATTGTAAAGAGCGATAGGAGAAAGAGAGATTTTTACGTCGGGTAGGCACTGATGAGTCACAACTTTTTCAAACCACACACTGACTGTCTCAAATGATCAGGCCATCGGATATTTTACTTCATATGGATGTAGCATCATTAGTTGTTGCCATACAATTTCATTCACCGTATTTTTTTATCACACATCATACATATATATATTATATATATATATATATATATATAATATATATATATATATATATATATATATATATATATATATATATATATATATATATATATATATATATATATATATATATATATATATATATATATATATATATATATATATATATATATATATATATATATATATATATATATATATATATATATATATATATATATATATATATATATATATATATATATATATATATATATATATATATATATATATATATATTATATATATTAGCGTAAATTTAGAAGAAAATTATAATAGACAGAATTTCATTGGAAAGAGCTTCTATTCAACGGCGATTGGCCTCAAATGAATCCAAAATGGTTTCCACTTCTCCTTTTAGGATACCTTCACATTTACCTTTTTTTTTTATATAGATGTATGAAGATATATTATATAGGTTGTTGCGACAGCCATTTCAGAATAAATAGTTTACATATTGGAAAATATATATATATATATATATATATATATATATATATATATATATATAATATATATATATATATATATATATATATATATATATATATATATATATATATATATATATATATATATATATATATATATATATATATTATATTTTACTTTATTTTTTTCAATATGCATTTTTTACTATATTTGATAAGGGACTCAATCGTCAGAAATAAAGTAGTTTGAAATAAAATATTGGTCTATCACTGATCTAGATCTATTTGATTTTTGATATATATATATATATATATATATATATATATATATATATATATATATATATATATATATATATATATATATATATATATATATATATATATATATATATATATATATATATATATATATATATATATTATATATATATATATATAATATATATATAATATATATATATATATATATATATTATATATATATATATATATATATATATATATATATATATTATATATAATATATATATATATATATATATCTTAAACTATTTCGTCTCTGTCTTTCTACTTCAACCTTCCATCTCTTGGAAGCGTGGGCTTATTCAGCCTGTATCGAAGAAAGAAGTCTTTTCTCAACCCTCTAACTATCGTCCCATTTCTGTGCCTTCGTTTTTCTAGAGTTTTCGAATCTATCCTTAACAGGAAGATTTGGAAACTCTCAATTCTTCTAATCTTATCTCATGATCGCCAATATGGTTTTCGTAAAGAAACTCCCTACAGGTGACCTCCTTTGCCTTCTCTCTGATTCTTGGTCCTCTGCTCGCCATTTCAGTGAATCTTTTGCTGTCGCACTGTCAACTTACACACCTTCGAACGCCGTGTATCGTATATGTCGGCCTGTAACTTGACCAGATTGACGGTATTTTTCCAACTCTGGCGGAAATGGAAATTAGCAGGCCTCTAGTCTTTGCTCATTAGAAGGTATATTTATATATATATATATATATATATATATATATATATATATATATATATATATATATATATATATATAATATATATATATATATATATATATATATATAATATATATATATATATATATATATATATATATATATATTATATATATATATATATATATATACCTCAACAAGGAGGTTCGTTGCTTGTCAGTTCGCTCTCCATCTTTCTCTGTCCTCCAGAACACGCCCATACATTAATTCTCTCATCTGGCATTTGATGTCTTCTTAGCGAGTCTTCCACTGATTCCTTCCTATCTCTTCCTGGATCGTCTTTTTGGGCAAGTGCTCTCAGACCTCCTCTCTCATCTTCTTCTGGCGACTCTTGCCTCTTTCGTTCTTTCCACATGTCCTCACCATCTCAACTTTGATGTGTCTATTTTCTTAATCATTGGGTCTTACCCCTACATATTCTCTGATTCTCTCATTTCTCTTACTTTATATTCTGTCTTTTCTGCAATAGCACTTAGAACATTCATTTCCGCCGTGTGTATTCCATTTTCATCTCTCGTTGTCATACTCCAGGTCTCTGCACCATACAACAGAATTGGTGTCAGAACTTTTCAAAGATGACCCTTTTCATCTCCACTTCCCATCTGTTGTCTTTTAGGACAGGGTACACTGCTCCCATACTGCTCTACGATATTGTTCTATTCTGCTTGTTATTTCTTTCCTCCAAGATATTTATATCATTCCACATTTTTTATTTCCTTTTCCTCAATCTCCACTCAACTCCTCTCCCTCCTCACGACTCACTATCATTATCTCTGTTTTAATCAACATTTATACTTAAACCTGGCTTTCTTTTAATTTGTTTGAGAAACATATTACCACCTCTCTTACTTATTCCATCTTGCTCCAACACGCCAGATCATCTGCTACGCCATGATATCTCCGTCAAGATTCTGAACTTCTTCTCTCACCTCTCTTATTACCACGTCCAAATATGCCACAAACAAGATGGAACAAAACGCTACCCTGCTTTACTCCAGTCATTACACTAAACCATTCTTTGTTCTCATATCCCGTTCTGATGTTACATTCATCGTTTTTATACATACTCTCCAAAGCATTCCTCAGTCCTTCCTCTCACCCCATAGACTCTCTCCATAGTTTCCCCATAGCTTTCTCTGGGTATTGAATCAAATGCCTTTTTTAGATCAATGAAAACAATGTACATCTTTTTGTTGTACTCCCATACCTTTTTCTTTGTTATTCTTAATGCAAACATAAGATCTGTGGTACTCCTATTTCTTCGATAACCATATTGGTCCTCCCAAGTTGGTGCTCTACCACTGATCTTAATCTTTTTTTCCAATATTCTCTCATAGGCCTTCGCTAGGTGGTTCATTAACGATATTACCTCTATAATTTTTAGTCTCCAATATCTCCTTTGCCCTTGTATATAAGGTAATATTATTGTTTTCCCTCAACCTTTTGGTACCCTACTATCTTCCAACATTTGTTAAAAAATCAGGACTGTGTCTTTCAATCCTTCTCCTCCCTCTTTTATAAGTTCTAATGATATACATCTTCACAGGAGATTTGCTTGTATTTCATTCTCTTCAAAGCGTCCTCCAATTTTTCTCTTGCAATGCACCCCTCCTCATCCTGCTCCC
>SEYY01023552.1:22500-27500 GCA_009176605.1 Armadillidium nasatum
CTGATATTGCCATAACTGCATTACGGTCATTAGTTCTTATCCTACCCAATGTCATTACTAATTCATTCGATATCACTTTTCGTTTGTACAGAACTCTGTTTGTAGAAAGTTTATATATTTCTTCAACTTCATATGGATTGTTAACCACCAGCTCTTCATCTGTCATGTTTTTATTTTTGTTGAGTAAAACCACCATTGATGATTTTCCTCCTTTCGAATATTTTCCTTCCTTTCTGAACCTTTTTTTGTATCTCTTGTCAGTTTTTACTTCAACTTAGCTTATGTATCTTTTCCTCACCTTTTCTCCTTGGCCTTATATGAATAGTTAATCTTCTTCACAGGTGATCCTTTGATAAGCATTTGCATGAGCAATATCAAGAAGATTATCCAATTTTTCTTCCCATTTAAATCTTTGTAATACGTGTTCCCAATTCTGCTTCTTCTTTGATTTGTGAAGCAATATGTAATTTTCGTATAATTTCCGAACTTGATTGAGTACATGATCACAGATCACAATTTCACCACAAGAAAGGAAGGAGTTGGAAAACCTGCCTTTTCTGTCTTGATGGTCATTATAAGAATTATGTTCTATCTATGAGAAGCCATATTTAAGTTGTGATGTCAGCAGTTTTAAATTTACGAATTATGCAGCACTATTTAAATTTAATAGATTTTATGAACATTTTTTTTGCATGGGAAAGTGAGTAAGACTTAAATATTTAAATTTCTTTTCTAATTAAAAATTTAAAAATTCAACATGCGTTCATAAATGTTGATTTACCTTTAATTTTTTAATGTGCTCAACTAATCTAATGTTTCTGAAAAGGAGACTGAAGATATTTTAGAGAAAGAAACATATTTTGATTTTTGAAATCGAATTGACTAAATTTTTGAAGAAAAAAAAAAACACACACACACACATTCACACACATGTGAAAAGAAAAGTCAGAAGCATCAGAAAAGATAAAAGATGCTTGAGAAGAGAAGAGAAGGATTATAAATCTACAACATCTATACTTTCGAAAGTTAGAAAGATTTCACAGAGAATACGCAACCACAATATTGAACAGAAGTTAAAAAAAATAATAGAGGAGATTTCTTTCCAAAGAGGAGGAACAACAAATCTTTCGAGATAACGAATGTTCGGCTTTAAATCGAAAATTCAACATCAATAAAAAAAATATGAATTTAAAAACATGAGTTTGGATTAGAAGACAGGATTGGATTACACTTGGAAAGTCAAGAGCAATGGCTACAGGGCTAGCAACCCTGACCTGTAATTATATTGCTTTCTGCTCGCAACAACTCCAGAACACAGAAGGGTAAACCATTACTCCGAGAAGCGAGATCTTCAGGAGAGCTCTATGAGAAAGTGTTTAGATGTTACATGGAAGATGATACTAATTTCTAGAAAAGGGAAAAAGACCTACTTGGAAGTTTAAATAAAATTCACGAACTGGCATTGAAACCAACGAACCGAAAACATGATCTTCTAGTAGAGGGCTTTTAAGACCAGATATATAGGAGAAAGATACTGGTACCACTGAAGGATGAAAACCCTTCCTGGAAGAAGAAGATAAATATATATATATAATATATAGAATATATATATATATATATAATATATATATATATATATATATATATATATATATATATATATATATATATATATATATATATATATTACCATTCTGAAAACTTATTATTGTAGACTAGTGCAAAACTGATGAATCTTTCGATTTCTTCGACTGTCTATCGAGCGAACAGACAGAGAGCCTCTCATGGGAGCTTTGTATGTATTATTCTGTTGATTTATACCTTTCCTTATGGTTGATATATTTCACAGCTGATATAGGAAGGAAAGTGAGATTGTTTTTCTAGTCATTCTTTTCCCTTTATATCATATTAAGATCAATAAAGGTAAAGTGACTGACTTATTGATTGCGAATTTCATTCGGGGAAGAATTTACCTACAAAGTTCCCCTCTTCGAATAGGGTAACGCAAGTGAGGTATGAAAATAAAATAAAGCAAATTGCCTAGTTTTTATTCTTTTGTGTACAAGGATTCAGAAATTATTTTTTTTCTTCTTTCTTTAATATATATTAAAAAATTTTCTTATTGTTTTAAGAACCTTAAACAGATGCGCTTAAGTTCTATTATTCTCATGAAATAAATCTACAATTTCTGTAACATGATACTCAATTAAAGCACGAGTCAGCAATTTGTTCCTGCCTTTCAAAAAGGTCAGTTCATCAAAGATCATTTACTCTATTTCATCTAAAACTTCTTATAACTCTCTAATCAAGTTCAGATCAATATAATTATGTGAAACAGAGCAGCAATGATGATCAAGCTAAATCGTTCAACATTTCACACTTAATTAGGGCTTTGAAGGAAACTTCTTTAGCATCATTTCAAATTAATCAAATTCGTAATATATAAATATATATATATATATATATATATATATATATATATATATATATATATATATATATATATATATATATATATATATATATATATATATATATATATATATATTATATATATTATATATATATATAATATATATATAATCGGTTTTATATTTGCATATGTATTTTTGAGGGTGAAAGGAATTAGCCTCATTCGTGTTAAGAGGCGTTTGTGGTCACAACCAGCTCGTCCCCTACCGCCAAAAGCCTACCTGTCCGAGTCATTTTCCGAATAAAAAATAATATCCAAGGGTGTGATCATTGTTATTTTTATTATTTTATTATTATTATTTATTATTATTATTATTATTATTATTATTATTATTATTATTATTATTATTATTATTATATATTATTATATTATATATATAATATATATATATATATATATATATATATATATATATATATATATATTATATATATATATTATATATATATATATATATATATATATATATATATATATATATATATATATATATATATATATATATATATATATATATATATATATATATATATATATATATATATATATATATATATATATATATATATATATATATATATATATATATATATATATATTATATATATATATATATATATATATATATATATATATATATATATATATATATATATATATATATTATATATATATATATATATAATATATATATATATATATATATATATATATATATATATATATATATATATATATATATATATATATATATATATATATATATATATTATATATATATATATATATATATATATATATATATATATATATATATATATATATATATATATATATATATATATATATATATATATATATATATATATATATATATAATATATATATATATATTATTATATAAAAAATGCTAACAGCGTAAATAGAAGCATAAGTTGATATCTAACTTTAATAAAATAAGCAAACATAAGTAATTGTTAATAATATATGATGTTTCGGATTAAAAACTTAATCCATTATCAAATATATATTAGAAAATATACACAAAATATTTAAATGATTGTTAAGATTAGCACACTAAATATTAGTTATAATAATATGGAACAAAATTATTTTTACTACTGAGCACCAATTTCTTATTTAAAACTGAACATAAAAATATAATTGTTGGTTGCTATACGAATTGATATATACATTTACCAATCGAGCAACTGTATAAAAAGATTGTCAAGCATTGTTATGTTATTATTGTTATGTTATTATTGTTTCCTGTTTTTATAGTAAATTTAATAGAAACGGTCAAATAATTTAGTTGTAATAAAAATTTTGTAGAGGAAAATTATTGGGTACAATGTCCTGCATGTCCGAACCAATGTTTCCCAAAGTTGAAGGTTAGCTGCTCCTGCTCATCAATACAGAAGCGTGATAAATGACGAGTCCTCGCTGAATCTCTCGATCATGTTATCTTTAAACACCCGTGTCATCACAACTCGCCTTCTACCGCCGACATACTGAGAACTAAGGTTGCCCCTTTCCCGTAGGGGGCGATGTACTACAGCAAAGGTACTGTAGTGTGCATGTCTATTGTTAGGATAGCGTTGTTCGTAGATGCGACGAGCCTCTCGTCCATTTCTGCTAGCCTAACCTTAACATATTATCAAGTCGGTCAGTTCAAATAATTCGTAGTCCATATTTACTTCTACCCGTACAACATCACGAGGACATACCTGTAAGCGTGTATGTACGCACACGAAACAGGATAACAAGAAACTGGAACTATGTTACGTGACGTAGCGGCACCTAGACCGATGCTCAGAACTCTGAGACAAGTTAGGGGGATATATACTTTAGCTAAAAATGTTCATCTCTGTACGACTTATCGGTCCTACAAGTTTGTCTGTGAGGTTCTGTAACGCCATATATATATATATATATATATATATATATATATATATATATATATATATATATATATATATATATATATATATATATATATATATATATATATATATATATATATATATATATATATATATATATATATATATATATATATGGCGTGTATGTATATGTATGTTTCGTTTCAATATTCAGTAAATAAAACCAAACTTTTCCCCTGACCTTTGTATATTTATCCAATTTGCGTATTTATCCAATGTTAATAAAATATTATTATCAAAATAAAATTATAAAATATATAAAGTCTTCGCCCTAAAAAATATTTATTTTTCATATTGTTTCACATTATTTAAATATAAACCATTCATTTTATTAGCAATAGGCGAACAAATATGAAAATTAATATAAATAAGTGAATAATAATAATGGATGTATAGCCACATCAGTTTTCATTAAAAAAAAAAAAATTTAAAAAAAATTCTTTTATTTTTTTATTATTTTTTTTATTATTTTTTTATTCTATCAATGAAGATAAATTAATTTATCGTTTTTTCCGTCAATCTTCAGGATTTGTTTAGCGACTTTTCTAGTATTTGATAATTAAATACAGTTTTTGTTTGAGGTT
>SEYY01023552.1:35000-42500 GCA_009176605.1 Armadillidium nasatum
TATAATTAATATATTATTATTATATATTATATATATTATATATTGTTATCATTATTTTTATTATTATTATATTATTATTATTATTATTATTATTATTATTATTATTATTATTATTATTATTATTACTATTATTAAAAAAGTAGTAGAGTAATAAAAATTGCTGACTAGTGTATATTTGGACCACTATATTGACGTAGTAGTATAGTACGAGTATACCATAATTTATTTACGTATCAAGTTCATTGATATACGTTATTCCTTTGGAATAGAGAAAAGAAAGAAAACACCATTAATACTGTTTCTGAAACAAAGGATTAAAGTGAATGAATTTCGCAGCGAAGTCGTTTTTGTTACTAGTATTTCCTTTTATAAATATGGGACAATTTATATAAAGGAAAAAAAAAAAAGCAAAATGATATTATTATAAGAGCTTTCTTATATCAAGTTGCATTTGACATTTAAAAAATTATTATTTCATAATTTATAATATATATATATATTATATTATATATATATATATATATATATATATATATAATATATATATATATATATATATATATATATATGCAGTTCATCCTTATTGGACCTAAATAAGAGAGTATTTGCTGAAAATTTTAAGTTTTCACTAAAAAAATTTAAGGAAAAAACAAGACAGAAGTTACAATAATGCTAAGAAAATAATTGCAATAATGCTAATTATAAATTACAATAATACTAAGAAAATAATTGAAATAATGCTTACTGGGAATTATAATAATGCTAAGAAAATAATTACAATAATGCTTATTACAAATTACAATAATGTTAAGAAAATTATTGCAATAATGCTTATTACAAATTACATTAATGCTATGAAAATAATTACAATAGTGCTTATTACAAATTACAATAATGCTAAGAAAATAATTGAAATAATGCTTATTACAAATTACAATAATGCTAAGAAAATAATTGAAATAATGCTTATTACAAATTAGAATAATGTTAAGAAAATTATTGCAATAATGCTTATTACAAATTACATTAATGCTATGATTTACAATAGCTTATTGCAAATTACAATAATGCTAAGAAAATGAATAACTCGATCCTGTCAAGAAATTCTACAAGTTGACCAAATGAACGAAAACTTTAAAATTGATTTTGATTGTCCGAAAAATTTTAAAACTTTCTTCGAAATATCCAAAAGCAAAGAGATCGAAACTTTTGTCACTCCTCCACGAATTTTAAATAAAAAAGTCAATCTCTTCCCTTTTTAAATTAATCTTTTCATTATGCTCTAATATATATTTTAAAAAATAAATTCAAAATTTAAAAAAAAAATTTTCTTAAACTTTTATACTATTGTGATTTCGTCATTCTGTAAACATTTCACTCAGAAAATTTTCAACGAATATATATCGAAAAGTTTTTATTTTTTTTGAAAATCTTTTAATCTGTTGCTTCTCATTATCTTTCACTCTGTTTCTAAGATATCCACTCTTGACAACAGCCACTATATGTATATATATATATATATATATATATATATATATATATATATATATATATATATATATATATATATATATATATATATATATATATATATATATATATATATATATATAATAAAAAATTGATTCAATTTATTATTTTTATTATTATTATTATTATTATTATTATTAGTAATAGTAGTACTATTATTAAAATTAGTATCAGTAGTCGTTTTACTATTGTTTTTATAAGATTATTAGCATTAATATCATATAATTTATCTTACTTTTATTAAATAAATTAAAAGGTTAAATTTGTATTAAACATTGTACTCAAAAGAACCTCTCTGTTTTCCACTCTTCACAGAACTCAATAACTACAATATCATTATTATTGTATTTAGTAGTATAAGTTCTGCTATGAAACTGTAAATCTGAATGAAAATTTGTAAATAGTGAATTATTATTATTATTATTAGAATATATTAATATTTTTTTTTATTATTATTATTATTATTATTATTATTATTATTATTATTATTATTATTATTATTATTATTATTATTATTATTATTATTATTATTTTATTTTTATTATTATATCATTATTAGTAGTAGTAGTAGTTTTTTTTTTTTTTTTTTTTTTTTTTTTTTTTTTATTAGTAATTTGAAACTTAAATTATTTCATTATTATTATTATTATTGTTATTAAGTTGTCATTATTTAAGAAATTTTAGTCATTATTATTATTATTATTATTATTATTATTATTATTATTATTATTATTATTATTATTATATTATTATTATCATTATTATGTTGAAACATTCAATAGATTGTGCTGAGAAAAAACAACTTTATATTTGTTTTCAACGAAAAGTTTCAAATTTTACTTTAAAATTCAAAAATGTGGAGTGGAGGTGGTGTCAGACGTGACTTTTTAATGAAGTTGAAAAGTTGATTATTTACATACACCTGAGCAAATGTTGAGTAATTCTTTCCTTATTTCTATAAAATTCTTATTCAGATTCTTATTCTTAGTATTAATACCTAACGTATTTAATCTTAGAAATTTTTTTTATCTTTTTTATTCTTAGGATAATTCTTAGATTTCTTATTCTAATTCTTGAAATTCTTATTTCCTAGTATTAGTATCTAAAGGATTTATTCTTTAAAAAGTTTTAATCTTATTTTTTGAAAAATTTCAAAATTCTTATTCTTATTCTAAGTGCTTAATTCTAACTATTGACATACAAAGAATTTAGTTTTTATTTTAAAATTTTCAATGAATATTTGTATTTATTTATTCATTTACTCTACTTTAAAATATTTACTAAATATTTTAGTATTTCTTTCTAATTTACTTGGTGATACAAAAAAATTTTCGAAAAATTTTAAACTTATGTCGTTATTCTTATTTTAATCAGGTGGAGAAGAAGTGTGCAAAACTAGCTAAATTTAAGGCTTCACAATAGCATCGAAAAGGTAATATTTGACATATTATTTAAACTTTTTCTTTTTTTTTCATGTAGAGTTCATGAAAAATTAGGGAAAATGTTCTTTACCTAGATACTTCACACCATCACCTAAATTATATATATATATATATATATATATATATATATATATATATATATATATATATATATATATATATATATATATATATATATATATATATATATATATATATATATATATATATATATATATATATATATATATTATATATATATATATATATATAAGGAGGGGGTGTTAGATCAATACTAGAATTAAAAAAAAACCTACAAGTCCCACCTAACGCAAATTTCGTAGTGAGCACAGAAGTGGGCTTTAAAGTAATTGAGATTAAATTCGGCAGGAAACACAGAAGAAGGGAGAGAATTCCACAAAACAGAGGTCGCTGGAAAGAGAAAGGCACAACAGCGGACAAACCTGGAGTTGCATATGTTCACAAAAAATTTATATGCTGACTATTCATTCTTTGTGCTTTGAGGCCGTCGTAAAGGAGGTACTATACGAGTGGACAGTTATCTCCAGCATTTGCTGCTGTAGTACCTATAGAAGAAAGAAACAAGGCACCAACGTCACGTCGCAAAGATAAAGGGTCAAAGTAAATCAGAAAGTGGAACAATTTATCAGTCTCATAGCTTTTGACTCAACCCTATCCAAAAGAAGAGTGAAACCTTAGTCACTCCAGATATGAGAGCAGTCCTCCATAGAAGGGCTGATTAGGTCTTTGTCTAAATGGGGTAACTGCAAAGAAGTTAAAAAATTCTCGTTGCCTAAAAAGAACTCCTAGCTTCTTTGTCATGTGAGGTTTCCAAGACATTTTTTGGTTTATGCGAAGTCCAAGGATGTTTATGCTGTCAACAGGAGGGACGGGAGAACCATCCAAAGAAATAGGAAAGTTAGGAGGCGTCTTTGAGAGAGAGATTTCCAGAAGTTGAGTTTTTAAAGAAGTTGAATTTCTCAAGTTTGAGACTACTCCACTGGGAAATTCAATTCAGATCAAAAAGAATGGAATCGGAAAGATGAAGACGAGAGGCAATTCTAGATGCAAAAGAGGGAGTAGATTTGAAATGAGTAGAGGAATGGAGGGTGGAGTCATTGGCCTATGATTGGATAGAGTTAGATGAACATCTGAGGAGATCATTAATTGAAAGTAATATTAGAGTAAGAGAAAAGATAACCCTGAGGAACATCACTATTTACAGGAAAGGAAGAAGAAGTCTCTTCATCAACAACAGCAGAAATCAAACTATTAAAAAGAAAGCTATACTTATATAAGCAAAGAGAAGTAGGAAACTCAAAGGAGGAGAACTTGGAAAGCAGTGACGCATGCTATGCACGGTCAAATGCCTTAGATATGTCAAGCGCCACCACGCAAGTCTCCCCATGGTCCCTAAGGGCAGAAGACCATTAATCTCTGAGATAGAAAAATATATCACCAATAGATCTCGAACGTCGAAAGCTATAGTGATGATCAGAAAGAAGAGATTGGGATTCCAGATGATCTAAGAAATAAGAGTTGAGAAGGGCTTCAAAGATCTTAGAAAGAATACAAGTGAGAGCTATAGGGCGATAGTTAGAAGGATCAGAGGGGCTACCTTTCTTCGGAATAGATTTGACTAATGCACACTTCCCATACTGAGGTATAATTATAGTATTGAGTCATAGAGTAAAAAGTTGAACGAGGGACGGAGCCGCTCAGAAACACACTCCCTTAAAATTCGGGAGAAATGCTATCTAGGATGCTTTCCTTCCTAACTTACATAGATTTTAAAAGCCCATGCATCTAATCAAATGAAATCACAGGTAAAGGCGTGGACATCTGAAAGGAGAAGAAGAAGGAGGAGGATTGCCGGAGTCGTTCAGGGTTTAATTAAAAGAGAACAGGAGTCTGAAATGATTAGCTTTTTAGTTGGAGTGTTAGCAATAGACCATCAGAGCGTCTAAGAAGAAGAAGAAAGATTATTTTTCATATATATATATATATATATATATATATATATATATATATATATATATATATATATATATATATATAATATATATATATATATATATTTAATATATATTATAATTATATATATAATATATATATAATATATATATATATATTATATATATATATATATATATATATATAATAATATATATTATATAATATATATATATATATATATATATTATATATATATATATATATATATATATATATATATATATATATATATATATATATATATATATATATATATATATATATATATATATATATATATAAATAAAATTCAAAAAAATTAATAAAAATTAGACAACAAATTAATAAATTTCAAAATATTATACATCCACAACATCCGCATTTAATAACTGGGGATGCGGATGAGGATATTGCAAAATCCATGAACTGCGGATATGGCTGTGGATTCCATGTCAAATTTAATGCAAATGTTATGCGGATGCGGATGCGCATGTCATATACGTCACTAATATATATATATATATATATATATATATATATATATATATATATATATATATATATATATATATATATATATATATATATATATATATATATATATATATATATATATATATATATATATATATATATATATATATATTATATATATATATATATATATATATATATATATATATATATATATATATATATATATATATATATATATATATATATATATATATATATATATATATATATATATATACTTCCTTTGGAAATTTATGGACTTTCCAATTTCTTTCTTTACGATTCAGCATAAGGAACTGACGTTAAAAAAAAATTTATAATATTTCGAGTTTTGAAAAAGACTTTTGAAGTTGTATTGGGGGTTAGGGGATTGACCAAAGGGCAAAAGAGGGGTGGGGGGGAATAGTCTTTAAAATAAGGGACAGAAATTTAAAACTCCTGATGCAAAATATTTTTAAAATAATAAAGACCTTCATATAATATTCCACTTTGGTAAAGAACATACTATTATTAACTATATATACTATAGTGTTAACTTTTATTAAATGCAACAAAAAGCTTTGTAATTATTTTCCTTAATTAAACAAATCAAATTGAATAGGAAAATAACAAAGGGAATAAATCAATCAGTTATCAAAAAAAAAAAAAAAAAAAAATCAATTATTTTATTCAATTACAAAACTAGTGGTCTAGATTCTACAATCTTTGAAACAACTTCGAATAGATAGAGTAAAAAAAATTAACCTTATGAACTAGTTTTCTCAATTTATTTTATACATTTTGAGGTTTTAATGGTGGATGGTTAATGGTATAACGGTGGATGCATAATAATCAACAAAGCGTTATTGTTAAATATTATTTTGGGAGTGTGCAGAACCCTTTTCTGAGGTAATTTTCTCTGGCATGGAAGCGTACATTCTATATTATTTCCCTTCCACTAAGTCAACAAACCTTAGTTTAAATCTTCTCGTTCTCGTGCAATCAACAGCAGGGATGCTGACTTTAATAATTACCGTCGTGTTTAAAATCCCGAAACTCACGCAACTTCTATTTCATACCTGAATCGTGCAAAACACCAAAAACTCTTTTCTCTCTAGAAAATGCAATAATCTTTCTGGTTTCTCTTCCTCACGACCTTTCTGAAATTCTGCAAAAAATATCAATTCTAACTTTGCTTGCTTCCACTTTCCCTCCTCTAGTAACTTCTGACGGGACAACTGTTGTTTTGCCTTCTTCTAAAGATGAACTCTTTGCTCAAACTTTTGCCACTAATTATATTTAAAACGATTCCTGTACTATTCTTTCTCCTTCAACCCCCTCCAACTCATTTATGCCTAAAAATATAGTTTCTTCTAAAGACGTCATTTCAGCTTCTCTGAGCTTAATACAAAGAAGGCATATGGTCATGACAGCATCCTTCCTGCGGTTCTCAAAACTTGTACATCCGAGCTTTCACTCTGCTTTGGTAAATTATTTCTTCTCTATCTCTCTCCTGCAGATTTCTCTTCTTGTTGGAAACGTGAGTTCATTCAGCCTGTGCCAAAGAAGGGGGATCCCTCACAACCCTCGCACTACCGTCCCATCTTTTTTTCATCACCTTTCTACTCGACAATATCTTCCACACAACTATGATATCTTCTTTGAAAACACACAACTCAAACCTTCATGTTTCCTTAATATTATCGGTGTTTTTTTTCTCGTGATCTTTTTTGGAAAGATCACATTACTTCTCTTTCTAAACAAGCCTCTAAGAGGTTGGGTGTTCTGAGGTGCCTTCGTAATTTCTTCTCACAACCCTAGTTACTTTCTCTGTATTGGGGTTGTTCGCCCCTGTAGTACGGTTCACACATCTGGGGTGATTCCACACATACAGCTCTCCTTGAGATGGTGGAGAATAGGGCTTTTTGTCTCATCAACTGTTCAGCTTTCTCTAATTCTCTTCAGTCTCTTTCTGCCAGTCGATTAGTTGCGTTATTCTCTCTATACTATCGTTATTACAACACGAACATTGCTTTTC
>SEYY01023552.1:55000-58857 GCA_009176605.1 Armadillidium nasatum
TTATTATTATTATTATTATTATTATTATTATTAATCTTCCCAATTTAATTTGATTACCATTTTCACAAAAGCAATTATTATAATTTTCTGCAATTTTATTTTTTTTATTCAATTAATTTTTTAAAAAATTTTAAGTTGTTTATTAATTTATTCTATTCTACTGTTGTTTTCCTTGCTATTGAATATTATTATTATTATTATTATTTTTATTATTATTATCATTATTATCATTATTATTATTATTATTATTATTATTATTATTATTATTATTATTATTATTATTATTATTATTATTATTATTATTTATTATTATTATTATTATTATTTATTATCATTATTATTATTATTATTATTATTATTATTATTATTATTATTATTATTATTATTATTATCATTATTGTTTTTATTATTATTATTTATTATTATTATTATTATTATTATTATTATTACTATTATTTTTATTATTATTATTATTATTATTATTATTATTATTATTATTATTATTATTATTATTATTATTATTATTATTATATATTATTATATTAATAATAAATTATGCAAAATAACATGATATATTGAAAACCTACAAGTTTCTGATTTTAAATATTTCTTCTGAGTATATATATATATATATTTATATATATATATATATATATATATATATATATATATATATATATATATATATATATATATATATATATATATATATATATATATATATATATATATATATATATATATATATATATATATATATATATATATATATATATATATATATATATATATATATATATATATATATATATATATATATATATATATAATATATATATATATATATATATATATAAATATATATATATATATATCTATATATATATATATATATATAGGGATGGAGCGATACCAAAATTTTTACCGATACCGATACCGATACAAAGACTAAATTTCACCGATACCGATATATAACCGATTCCGATACCGATACCGATACCGATAAAATTTTTTTAATAAATATATATATATATATATATATATATATATATATATATATATATATATATATATATATATATATATATATATATCAGATCCGAGTAAGGCTCTAGGGGCCTGTCAGTGGGGCCAGCACTCGTCTCTATCTAGATCTGTCGTAAATAATTCCATCTGCCACAAACTGTTCCATCATAGGCAGCTGATGCGCCTCAGTGAATCCCGAACTGACTCCATTATCTCTCATTTGTCTCCTCTCGGTCTTCTTAATCTTGGCCTGCACTCTCACCTCCTCTAGTCTCTCTCCCCTCCTGCATCCTCCACACGTGTCCCAACCATCTCAGTCTTGCTACATCTATATTTTGATTAATTGGTTCAACCCCTATACTTTATCTAATTCTCTCCTCTCCTGGTTCTTCCCACCATCAAACGCAACACCCTCATCTCTGTTGCTTGAATTCTGCTTTCTTCTCTTGTTGTCGCACTCCAAGTCTCCTTTCCATATTACAAAATTGAGGTTAGAGTACTTTCAAAAATTACTTCTTTACTCCTATATCTATTCTTTTGTCTGCCAAGACTGGGTACAGCGCTCACACCATTCTTCCGTATTTCTCCATCCAGTTGGTGATTTCCAGCATATTACTTCATTCCCTTGTGAATACTTTCTCCTCCCCAAATATTCACATCTCTCTACCACAATCACCTCTTCGCCATGCTCCTTCAGCAAAAGCTCCTCTTCCTCTTCCTCCCTTCTAATTATTAACAGTTCTGTCTTTTCAACATTCACGATCATCCACATCTTTTAGCTTTTCAGCAAAACTTGTTATCAACCTTCTTAACTTCTCCTATCTTGGCTCTCTCTCTACTCTCACTCTCTCTCTCTCCTTCTAATTATATCTATATATTATATATATATATATATATATATATATATATATATATAATATATATATATATATATATATATATATATATATATATATCTCCTCTGGTGGGTAAAGACCAGAAAACTACTAATTTCCACCAGAGTTGGGTCCATATCAGAACCTAATCGTAAAATAGAAAAAGAGAGTGTGTTCCAGACTTTACCAGTTGTTGTGTATATAAGATTAGGCATAGCGGTTAAATCTAGGATCAGACATTTGGACAGAAAGGATAAGACTGAGTAGAATATCGTGTTACACCAACGTGTTCTCAATGGAGGAGAAAAGCAACGGGATAGTTCAGAAGAGCAGTGTCCATTGTACTAGCGATTGTATATAGTGAGTTACGCAGCAGTTCTACGAGCAGAAAGAGACTGGAGAGAATTAGTGAAAAAGGAAGAGTTCTTAAGACGAAAAGCCAGAATTTCACCTTGTCAAGGAGAACTGTGTGAGTTGAACTACTCCGGATGTATGAGGCGTATTCCATACAGGGGAGAACAACACCCTATAAAGATAAAGCAACTGGATTGTAAAAATCACGAATGCGCAACAGAATACTCAACTTTAGAAGCTTGTTTGAAAGAGAAGTAATGTGATTCCTTCAAGAAAGACCACTAGAGATTATTAAGGACAGATGAAGGCTTGAGTTGCGTGTTTTCGAAGATGTTATAGTTTTGTAGAAGATAGTCTCGAGTAGAGATATGGAGGAATTGAGTATTTGAGGCATTGAAAAAAAACAATGTCTCTTCCTCTTCCTCAATTTCTTCCTCAGATATTCCAAGTCAACCTTTCTATAGTGTCAAATAACTGTTGCTGGGAGGGGCGCCTTTCAAACTGAAAGGAGTAATGATTGGTGAGATCATCAGCATAGGATTTATGATGAAGTAATAGAGAGAAGATTATTAATGAAAAGTTTAAAAAGTTTTGGGGATTGGACAGAATAAAGAGGAACACCACTATTAGCAGATTTAAAGTATGAACGGTTTCCGTATACAACAGCAGCTATAGATTGATCAGAAAGAAAATCAAAGAGAAGGAAAAATTCTGAAAGAGGGAAGTTTAGAAATCAAAGATTTGTACCAGTCCCTATCGAAGGCTTTCGAAATATCCAGAGCGATAGCAAAAGATTCACCGTAATGCCGTAGAGTGGAAGACCAAGAGTCAGAGAGAATAGAAAGAGATCACCGGTACAGCGTTTCTTATGAAAGTCATATAGCGATCAAAGATAAGATTTGAAGAATTGATATGCTTCCAATTGAGATTTGAAAACTTTAAAAAGAACGCCGCTCCTCGAAGCATTTCTGAGGCTGCTTTGAGTTTAACCTTTTTTTTTTTTTTTTTTTTTTTTTTTTTTTTTTTTTTTTTTTTTTTTTTTTTTTTTTTTTTTTTTTTTTTTTACAAAGGTATTTGACGGGTAAGCGCTTGTAAATTTGGAACATGAGAAGGAAGTAGGGGGAAGGAGAAGTGGGAGCATAGACACTCCAATATGAGCGAGGGTACTTTAGAGACCCTCTGAGAAGGTGAAAGCGAAAAGGAACGAACCAAAGGGCTAGAAGTGAAACGAAATGGTCTATATTCTAGACCATACTGTCACTCCCCGGAGTATGCCTAATAAAGGGTAATACTTGCATCGCTTTGACGGCGCTACGTTCTCCCCTAACAACACACACACACACACATACACACATATATAATATATATATATATATATATATATATATATATATATTAATATTATATATATATATATATATATATAATATATATATATATATATATATATATAATGTGCCTGGTTACCATCTTATATGTTACTAACGGATTAATCAAGGATTAAAAATAAAATAAATTTTTTAAAAAACCAAATGGTAAAAGTAAATGGCGTGAAAATAAATTGAAAAACATTTTTTGCATTTGAAAAATAAACTTTTAGTG
>SEYY01023553.1:5000-12500 GCA_009176605.1 Armadillidium nasatum
TAGGCGTTTTGTTTATATTATTTTTGAGAAGTTTTAATGTACAATTTCACGACATGATTCATGCATTTATTTCTGCATATATATATATATATATATATATATATATATATATATATATATATATATATATATATATATATATATATATATATATATATATATATATATATATATATATATATATATATATATATATATATATGCTCTAAACAACCATAATTCAACTCACCTTACAATCTATGAATACTGTATATAAAAATTGTATTATAAAATTGACATATGTAAAACACTAAAAAGTTAATAAAAAAGTTAAAAAGTTAAAATGATTCACGTTAAAATACGTGTTCCATGTGTCCTCTTAAGACGAGGATAAAAATAAAGCGCTATCGAAAAGAATACATCGAACACGTATTATAACGTAAACCAGCATTTTTTTTTTTTTTTTTTTTTTTTTTAAACATTTTATTCTTTTTATTTTTTAAAAAAATTTTTATTTTACCTGTTTCAAGTATTTTAAATAAATATATATATATATTATATATATATATATATATATATATATATATATATATATATATATATATATATATATATATATATATATATATATATATATATATATATATATATATATATATATATATATATATATATATCGAAAGAGTATTGAGAAATAAAGATGAGAATGGAAACTTTTAACAAACTTAAATGAACAGCTGAACATATTGTTAATAAGGTAAAGATCTTTCCTTACTCCAAACGGAAATTCTGATCAAAAGACCACAAGGATGTTGTGTGTTTCGGTTTGTTAAATAAATTATGAGAAGTTGTTCATGAATGAATGATCTTATCAGTCAAATTGATGTTCTCAAAACTGCAGTTATGAAATGCAGAACTATATATATATATATATATATATATATATATATATATATATATATATATATATATATATATATATATATATATATATATATATATATATATATATATATATATATATATATATATATATATATATATATATATATATATATATATATATATATATATATATATATATATATATATATATATATATATATATATATATATATATATATATATATATATATATATATATATATATATATATATATATATATATATATATATATATATATATATATATATATATATATATATATATATATATATATATATATATATATATATATATATATATATATATATATATATATATATATATATATATATATATATATATATATATATATATATATATATATATATATATATATATATATATATATATATATATATATATATATATATATATATATATATATATATATATATATATATATATATATATATATATATATATATATATATATATATATATATATATATATATATATATATATATATATATATATATATATATATATATATATATATATATATATATATATATATATATATATATATATATATATATATATATATATATATATATATATATATATATATATATATATATATATATATATATATATATATATATATATATATATATATATATATATATATATATATATATATATATATATATATATATATATATATATATATATATATATATATATATATATATATATATATTATTATATATAGATATATATATATATATATATATATATATATATATCACAACTTTTATAAAGAGCCTTTTGTTTACTAAAACAGAGACACAAAAATACTATAAAATTTTAATGTTTCGATTACTGAATATGATTCATAGCTAAAATTGTTGATATTTCAAAATGACCAATTTATAAACACAAATAAAGTATAAATAATTAACTTCTCTCTCTCTCTCTCTTTTCCTCTCTTCTATCTATCTATCTATCTATCTATCTATCTATCTCTATCTATCTATCTATCTAAATCTATCTATCTCTAAACCATCTCTCTCTGCTCTCTCTTTATCTCTCTCTCTCTAAAATCTCTCTCTATTCATTCTCTCTATCTCTCTTAATATTATATATATATATATATATATATATATATATATATATATATATATATATATATATATATATATATATATATATATATATATATATATATATATATATATATATATATATATATATATATATATATATATATATATATATATATATATATATATATATATATATATATATATATATATATATATATATATAATATATAATATATATATATAGTATATATATATATATATATATATATATATATATATATATATATATATATATATATATATATATATATATACTGAAAAAAACTGTTTGGTTGCAGAGACCAAAAATTGGTTGTTGTAACCAAACTTTTTTGTCGATATAGAGCACTATAAATTTCGGTTACCATAACAAAGGTACTTTTGTTACCAAAACGAAAAAATTTGTTATCCACGACTAAAAATATTGTACCAGTAACCAAATTTTAGTAAACGTTACAAAAATTTAGTCAAAAGAATTGGTTGTGATTACCAAAACTTTCATAACTAAATTGATTTTAGTTACTGTAACCAAAATCTCTTAACCAAATTGTCGTTATAATAACAAAATATTTGTTTATCATTACCAAAAATTTGTTCCAATAACCAAAAAATTTATTTGAAATTTATTAGGAATCTAAATGGGAATCTGGGAATTTAGTAATCTCAACCAAAAATTTAGTTATCTCAACAAATTAGTATGTTACATTGACCAAAATATAGTTTCATTGTTTGGTTGAAGTAACTAAGATTTGGTGGGGTCTACTAAATTTTTTGTCGAATTGTTGGTTAAAGTAACTAAACCTTCGTTGAAACTAATAAATTGTTTGTCTAATGTTTGGTTAAAGCAACTACACTTTTGTTGGATCCACTTATTTTTTTTTCGTTCTAATAAAAATTTTGTTCCTGGAACCAAAATATAGTTTCTACAGCACCCGCCGTTCGTTCTCATAACAATACTTTTGTACTTCAATTTAGTTAAGATAATCATATATTGTTAATGTGAACAAAAAAATTAGCGGTTGCGGTAACTAAAATTTGTTAATTACAACATATTGGCGATTAAAATTTCTTAAATCTAAAAAGTTAAATGTACAAATAACTTATATTTCCTTTACGGAATAATTAACTTTGCAATAATTTCTAGATTATTTTAAATTTTGTACTCATAAACCGATTGAATATTTAAAAACTTAAGTCTATTAGGATTATTTTTACAAAGGGAAATATTTTTAAATGAATTCAGTGCTTGAGACGTCAAAGTTTCCCTTTGTAAAAATAATCCTAATTAAACTATGTTGTCGTTTAAATATTAGTCAATTTATGAGTGCGATGTTAAATCTATAAACTATTGCAAAGTAATTTATACCGTAAAGAAGATTTAATATATTTGTACATTTAACTTTTCAGATTTAATAAAATATTAATCGAAAACATGTTGTTACTAACATATTTTCGCAACTGCTTGAAAACAAAGAAATTTTTTTTACACTGTTAACACACTATAAATTTGTTATATAAACTTTATAATTGGTTAAAAAAAAAAAAAAAGATAAACATGATAGTTGCAAAATTATTTATTTGAAATAATGAAAACGAAAAAATTTTATATACAAAATTTTTTTTTTTAAAATGAATGAAAATAATAAAAAATTTCATTAAATATTAAAGACATGTTTACCAAGCATAACATTCATCTTGTAAGAATTAAAATCAGCACAGTTAGATAAGACATAATAGGCATAAATTTGTGCTTTGAGATATTTCAAATTCATGAACATGATAATGAGAATTAAATTCAAAAGTGTTCTACATTCTTTAACACAAAACATTAAATTTGAAAGAACATAAAATAAAATGTAAATAATTGGACAAAATATCGGCATATCTTTAAAAGTAGAAAGTAAAAAGTAATTTGATTTATACGTAATATCATTAAAAACAACACAATATGGGTTAAACCTTTGCCCATAACTTGTTATATTTTCATATAGGTGATATGCCAGTAATATTTTTTAAATCTATTTTTTCCGCATACAATGTTATCATCGAAATCTCTTTTTGAGATTAAACGGTAAGAAAATTTTAACTGATATTTAGTAGCAATTGTTTTTAGTATATTTCGTCTGCAATTGCTACTATTACTGATTAATTTTAACTACGTTTAGATTCAAATCTTCATTCACCACAAATGAATAATTGGACCATATGCACAAACCTTCCTATGATAATGTATCATAAAATGTTTCGATTTTAAATTAGAATCAGTAAATAACTAAGTACAATTCATGATGTTCTGAAATAATAGTTGACAATAAAATATGTATTCCTTTTTGGAGAGAGTTTGAAAATAAAATATCTAAAATTTGTCTCAATATTAAATAGAATTATTATGTTTATTGAAAGTCTAATCGGATATTTCATCAATATTGTATGAAATAATATCTGAAATTAGTTCACAAACACCTAAAACCGTTTTATCCCACTCAGTTTCAATTTCAAAAATATTTTTGAATGAAATCCACATTTTCACTCAAATGGATATCTTGCATGAGCAACGCGAAAAACTTTAAAGCAATTTTCAACTGCCTTTAATGGTGAGTCAAATCCGTATAAAATGTCGTTCAATACTACGTAAGAATCTGAGCTATATTCAAAAGGTCTTTCCTCTGCAAAATTACAAATGGTTGCATGCTCAAAGAAATTTGGGAAAGTTTCTCTTGTTTTCTGGATATAGTGACAGACATCCTCGGGATTCTGAAAAAAAAGTTTAGGATAAAATCAAGAAATGGGAGATGATTAAAGGAACTGAAATCAATATCGCGTTTTGTTATATAAATAGGGTAAATAATCAACGGGTATGGTAAATATAAATAAGTGTTTACCCATTTCTTAAATACTCCACCAAAATATGTTATGTTAAATGCCAAAAATATCTAAAAAATGTACACTTTCAAAAAAAATATTCCTACTATAAAATTATATTATTTTAAATGCAATTACATTTTTCAATTAGTGGATGAAAGAAAGCCTGGTTAAGAAAACTGAAAGCAATTAATATATATATATATATATATATATATATATATATATATATATATATATATATATATATATATATATATATATATATATATATATATATATATATATATATATATATATATATATATATATATATATATATATATATATATAGATGTACCGATAGTATCGGTATCGGCCATTTTTTTGGGTATCGGTATTGGTTAATATGGCCAATACTTGGCCGATACTTTCAATTCGACTACTAAGTGATG
This sequence comes from Armadillidium nasatum, assembly GCA_009176605.1. Taxonomy (NCBI): domain Eukaryota; kingdom Metazoa; phylum Arthropoda; class Malacostraca; order Isopoda; family Armadillidiidae; genus Armadillidium; species Armadillidium nasatum. The sequence goes on from SEYY01023553.1 coordinate 10,347, forward strand.
TCTTTACCTTAAAGGAGTATATTATGTCATGTTTGAAGCGTTTTTTTATTTTTGTCTTTTCTGCTGATTAATTGAGGTCTCTTCTTTCATTATTTTTATTCTTTATATTGTAGCTAGTTAAAGAATCTTCTTGTAAATTGTAATCATGTTAAAACATAAAAGAGAGTAGTTAAACTTTGTTAATACTTCCTGGAAAATGGAAATGGAATATTTTTTGAATAAACACAAACAAAGTTATTAGTATTATATTTGCATTTATTATTCCTAAAAGATAAAATTTTAATTTATAAAATATACTTGGGCACAACCAAATATGAAATACATGACTAAGTATTGGTTGTACATAGAATGCAATCCTCAGTTGCCTAGCAGTACACAAATGTTCTATCTTATTACTGTGTATTTCTTATAATAATTAAAGTATCGGTATCGGTATCGGCACCTAAAAAATAGAGTATCGGTATCGGCCTCTTTACTGGTATCGGTACATCTCTAATATATATATATATATATATATATATATATATATATATATATATATATATATATATATATATATATATATATATATATATATATATATATATATATATATATATATATATATATATATATATATATATATATATATATATATATATTATTATTATTATTTTTTTTTTTTTTTTTTTTTTTTTTTTTTTTTTTTTTTTTTATTTATATATATATATATATATATATATATATATATATATATATATATATATATATATATATATATATATATATATATATATATATATATATATATATATATATATATATATATATATATATATATATATATATATATATATATATATATAGTTCTCAAACTGGAGAACGCTGTCCTCTCGGTTTCAGGAGGACCGTGATGGAGTCTATCAGTTGAAATGTTGGGATATTTGCGATTGTTGCCACATCTCTTCTTTTTCTTCTTGATATTTTCTTTTCCAAAAGATTTTATTTAAACTTTGGATGTTCTATTATCTTAATTAATATGCCAATTTAATATAGTTTTCAGTTAACTTAAAAATTTATAATTAAAATTTTAGGGACTACGAGCTACATAAAACATTGTAAAAAGACTGACATGCAAGAAATCCTAAAAAGTTTGAGAACCACAGATATATAGCATACTATAATATTATACAGGACTTTATAATAAAAAATGACAAAGAACTGATGTCATTCCTGACAGCCAATCCTGTGTAAAACATGGAGAGATAGAGTTAGATACGGAGAGACGATGACTGGAGGAACCCAGAGGATGAAAGAGTTTGATAAAATAAGGTGAAGTGTTAAAAGTTTTAAAAACTCTAATCTGTTGAGTTCATATCCAAGGTAGTTAGGTTGTTTTGAATAAAAAAAAATTAGCAAGTTAGTTTACCAGCTGGATCTTGAGAATAGGAGGAAAGTCATTGGCTGTGATGAACATTGAAATCACAAAGAATGATGATCTCAGAAAAAGGAGATGATGAGATTATGTGTTTTATTTCAGAGTTTCCATATCGAAGAATTTAGGGTAGTCAGTAAACTTAGGAGGTTAAAAACAGTACAAATGAATTTAGTTGTAGATTTTCAAGATAGGCAAAACCATAATATTCGAAGATTGAATCGGCAACATCGTGGCGTACATATGCACAACATCCGCCTTTTTTAAGAAAATTGAGGATAAGAGATAGTAGGAGGGAATAGAATAGGAGTTGCTGTCAGAAAGTTCAGACACCTGACTTTCGATCAAGAACAAGAACTGGAGGTTTAGACGAAGAGAGGCGGTTTTCAACAAGTTGAAATTAGATTGAAGACCGCGCACGCTACATAAATCAATAAAAAAAGACCGGCAAGAGAACACATCAGCAGTTCCTCGGCGGCATGAACCTCATCACCGGTGGCCGACAAATCCCAAGTGGTGATGGGGAAGAATACGAAGTTTATGAGAGGTAATTTTTAGTTGGAACTGAGGAACTGTTAACGGACGCCATTTTTTTTATGTAGATGAGAAGAAGAGAGATAAAGTACCTGGACAAGCCTGACGATATTGCTACTGTTACGATTTAGTTAATAGCAAAGTATAATAAAATCTAATAATAATTCAATAAAAATTACCTGAACATGTATCACAAAAGCCTCTTG
>SEYY01023553.1:17500-20000 GCA_009176605.1 Armadillidium nasatum
CTGCTGATTAATTTGAGGTCTCTTCTTTCATTATTTTTATTCTTTATACTGTAGCTAGTTAAAGAATCTTCTTGTAAATTGTAATCATGTTAAAACAAAAACGAGTTGCTAAACTTTGTTAATACTTACTGGAAAATGGAAATGGAATATTTTTTGAATAAACACAAACATAAAAAAGTTATTAGTATTATATTTCCATTTATTATCCCTAAAAGATAATATTTTAATTTATAAAATATACTTGGGCACAACCAAATATGAAATACATGACTAAGTATTGGTTGTACATAGAATGCAATCCTCAGTTGCCTAGCAGTACACAAATTTTCTATCTTATTACTGTGTATTTCTTATAATAATTAAAGTATCGGTATCGGCACCTAAAAAAATAGAGTATCGTATCGGTATCGGCCTCTTTACTGGTATCGGTACATCTCTATAGTAAAGGTTTTCATCTGATATTCCATTCCTCCCAAGCATGTAGCGAGAACTATATATCTATATATTTCATGATTAAGGAGTTAGGAGCATCCACGATCCTTGAAAAACTTTCCATTTGTAAATATTATTTTTTCATATGAAAAACTTATGAATAAAACAGAATGTCATAGACAATATGTAATACTTTAGAATATAAATAATTACATATGGCGATGTAATTAGTATAATTATATGGTAAAGTTGTATAAAGGTATTTAAAATATGCCGTTCATATACTTAAGACATTTTGAATGAAATCATGATTCCAGAGACTATAGAGACTTCAATTACTTAAACAATGAATGACATTAAATGAAACATATTTAATTTAAAGTTACATCAACATATGGATAAGCAAGGGGTAAGGTAATAATTCAATCTGACACGATACCTCTCTATTTTTCACTATATTGAAAATATGAAGTTAAAATATATTGAAATGCATTCTACACATACTTTTCTTTCATGAAAGTAGTATAAATATATATTAAAAATAAAAACTTCCAAAAAATTAATAAAAAAAAAAAAAAATTTATGCTACTAAAATGAAATTGACTGTCTTTTAAACTGTCCAATTCTTTCTTTTCAAGTATAAATTGAACAACATTCAGACGGATATTTCTGTTTTCTATATTTAAAAGAAATTGGAATTAAATGGGGAACTAAAGTAAAATTGTGTGCGCTAAATTTTTTTAAATGACTTTAACCACAAATATATATATACATTACACTTGTGAATTTTGGTAAAAAATATTGTTTATTAGATTTTCTCAGAAATGTTTAAATGACTCCAAAATTTATATATATATATATATATATATATATATATATATATATATATATATATATATATATTATATATATATATATATATATATATATATATATATATATATATATATATATATATATATAACCGTGATTTAAGGACAAATATAGCAAACTAGTATTAAATTATTATTGTACAAACGAAGAATATAGCAATTAAATTATTTTTCTTATTTTTGTACAAACGAAGGACAATCAAAGAACAGTATTACAATTTGGAGTAAAAATGTTTTTTATTTTTTTTAATAGTTTTTCTTTTTTTTATATGTTTATATTACTGTACTGTAAATTAATAGTATGTGTAGAATGCATTTAAACATATTTTGACTTCATATTTCAATATAGTGAAAAATAAAGGAATCGTACCAGATCGAATTATTACCAGGGGTACTATAAGCTTCTAGATTCAGCCTTAAAGGTCTACATATATTATCATGCTATCACTTTCTTTTACTTTTAACATTTTTAACTGAAAAAATCGTTAAGTAGTAATTCTCAACAATTACACAACTTAATTAAAATATCCTTATTTTTTACTTTAGCATAAGTAGGCCTACTCTTTGATATTGGCATTACTTATTGATCATCAGTAAATCAACAGGCCAGGCATTGCTATAAAATTTTAATTATACATTTTACTATAATGCAATATTGTGACAGACCATGTAAATCTAACATAGGCTATAGGCTATATGGTCCTTCTAGGTAATATGTTAAGTATTGGGCGAAGTTTTCGCAATGTAATATAAAATATGCAAAAGTATGTACAAACAGAATAAGAACTATTATTTACCTTCCAATAATGGTATTCTAAAATTCCACTGTTTTAGAAATTCATTCATGATCATAGATAATTCTAATTAATATAGAATGTAGATGAGTATAGACCTAAACACCAATTTATAAAGAAAACACAAACAAAAAACAAATTCTATTACAAATTTCAGACTATAAACTACACATTGTACACAATTCCAAGCAGAGAGAAATCCCGCCGAGCGAACTAGCGTTGCAGAGTTGACAAATCTCGAGTTTGTGACGTATTGCATTGTGCCAAGTTTAATGAAATTATCAGTATATAACCAAAATTTGCGGTATAAACACAGTCTAATATATATATGGTATAACATACAATAAATAACATATGAAACATAAAGACAGTTTAGAAAACATCATGAAGTTATTAATATAT
>SEYY01023553.1:22500-25000 GCA_009176605.1 Armadillidium nasatum
ATATTACGAAAAAATGAAACGCCGAGAATATTAAGGACAGATGAAGGTTTGAGTTGAGTGTTTTTGAAGAAGATGTCATAGTTGTGTAGAATGTTGTATCGAGTACAGAGATGTAGGGAACTGAGTCTTTGAGGTATTGAAAACAACCATGTTTTCTTTCCCCAGTTTGAAATACGAAAAAGTTCAGATGCTAGTTGCTCCAAGGTCACCGTTTTAGCTTAAAATAACTGTTGTTGGAATGGCGTCTTGGTAGAGAAGACCACAGACAAGAATATGTTTCGAAAGAGGGATGTTTAGAAATCAAAGCTTTTTGCCAGACTTTATAGAAGACTCTTAATATGTTTAGAAAACCAAGAGCGGAAGTGAAAAAAGATCACCAACAGTGAGAGTTTTACGAAAGTCATACTGGCGATCAGAGATAAGATTTGAAGAATCGAGATATTTCCAAATCTTCCTGTTAAGGATAGATTCAATTACTTTAGAAAGAACGGAAGTTAAAGAAATGGGACGGTAGCTGGAGGGTTAAGAGGGATTCCCCTTTTTCGGCACAGGCTGAATGAAAGTACACTTCCAGCAAGAAGGGAAGGTTGAAATAGAAAGACAGCGACGAAATAGCTCACCAAGGCAGGATGCAAGCTCAAAAGCACAAGTTTTGAAAACTACGCCTTCTTAGTTTTGAGCTCAGAGAGAGAGAGAGAGAGAGAGAGAGAGAGAGAGAGAGAGAGAGAGAGAGAGAGAGAGAGAGAGAGAGAGAGAGAGAGAGAGAGAGAGAGAGAGAGAGAGAGAGAGAGAGAGAGAGAGAGAGAGAGAGAGAGAGAGAGAGAGAGAGAGAGAGAGAGAGAGAGAGAGAGAGAGAGAGAGAGAGAGATGTCATCTTTAGAAGAAATTACAATTTTAAGCATTAATGAGTTGGAGGGGATTGAAGGAAGAGGAATAACTCCGGAATCGTCTAAAGTTGAATTAGAGGCAAAAGTTTGAGCGGCAAGTTCGGCTTAGAAGAATTCAAAACATCAGTTATACAGTCAGAAGATACTGGAGGAGGGAAGAGGAAGAAACAACGTTAAAGTAGACATTTTTTTCAAAATGACAAAAAGGGCGGAAGGAGGAGGAGCCGGTAAAATTATTGCATTTTCTACGGAGGAAAGAGTTAGTAGTGTTACGAAGGATAGATTTTGCACGATTCCGGGATGAAATATAAGTTTCTGGAGTTTGAAGACGGCAATTTCTGAAGGCATCATCCCTGCGGCAAATAACACAAGAACAAGTAGAGTTAAACCAAAGTTTGTTAAGCTTAGTAGAAGGGAAAGAATATGGAATGTAATCCTCCATACCAGAGTGAATCGCCTTGGTAATGCGCTCTGCACACTCCGAGTTACCTCTCCCACGGAAACAATAATAATTCCACAGAAAATCACTGAAGTACGACCGCAAGTTCTATCAGCTTTCGGTACAAAATGCCGCAAACGTTTCCTCTCAATAGGAAGGGGTCTTTTTTGCGGGGGATTTGAAAAGACAGAAGAGAATACAGAAACAAGAAGGTTATAGGAGGAACACAAAGTTGGATAAAGTTTGACAGTATAAGGAGAAGGATTAGAAGTTAGAAAAAGGTCTAAAATGTAAGGTTCATCTCCAAGGCGATCATGGATACGAGTATAGGGAACGGAACCAACTGCTCAAAGTCGTTTAGGATATAGAAATGGAAGGCACGTTCACTGGCGGTATCATGAGAATTAGAGGAAAGCCATTGTAGGTGGTGAACATTGAAATCACCTAATATGTTAATTTCAGAGAAAGGAGAAGAAGTGAGAATGCACTCTATTTTGAATTTAAGACAGTCGAAGAATTTAGGATAGTCAGTAGAATTAGGAGATAAGTAAACAGAACAAATGAATTTCGTCGTAGAATGGCAAGAGCGCTTAAACTGAAAATTAAGGCGGAAAATTCGAAAGACACCAAATTAGAGACACGAGAACAAACGACATCGTTGCGCACGTAAGCACAATAACCAACTTTAGCTGAAAATTCAGATAGATACAGTATGAGGAAACAGAGTAGGGTTTGCTGTCAGAACGTTCAAGCACCTGAGTTTCGATCAGGAACATGAGGTGAAGTTTAGAAGAAGAGAGATGTTATTCAACAAAGTGGAAATTAGATTGAAGACGGCGAATGTTGCAGAAATTAATTAGAAAAATAGACCGTGCATCTTGGCAATTCCTGATGGCACAAGCACTATCACAGGAGATGGATGTTGGGCTATATATATATATATATATATATATATATATATATATATATATATATATATATATATATATATATATATATATATATATATATATATATATATATATATATATATATATATATATATATATATATATATATATATAAATATTCTCTGAAATTTACAGTTCGAATATTTCATTTACTGAATTCGAAAAGTTTATATTGTATTTGAAATTGAATACAATATTTAACTTTGCCAAAAAATTAAAATTTC
>SEYY01023554.1:15000-21988 GCA_009176605.1 Armadillidium nasatum
ACATTAAAACTTGACAATCCTTCACCAACATATCATCTTTTTATAATGATTTAATATTTGGTTTATAGGATACGTCTCAACTGGGTGAAATGTTTTATATTCTTTAAATAAGGAATAATAATAATAATTATATTTTATTATTTTATTATTATTATTGTTATTACTATTATTATTAATTCCATACTCGTGTATATATATATATATATATATATATATATATATATATATATATATATATATATATATATATATATATATATATATATATATATATATATATATATATATATTATTTTTATTTTTTTTTAGGAGGTGCAGAAATATAAAATAAAAGAAAACTAAACCAATTCCTGCCTAACGCAAATCTCTCACTTAAGCAAGCGCAGACGGAGATCTTAAAGAGAGGAAGATTAAATGCAGCAGGAAAAACAGTTATTGGCAGAGAGTTCCACAAAACAGAAGTGTCTGGAAAGAAAGAGGCACCACAATGGACAAGCCTTATGTTTACCATGTTCGCACAAAATTCATGCGAAAGCATGGCACCCCTTGTTCTACGAGGGCAGCACAATAGTCGTGGAATGCGAAAGGTCAATTCCTTCGAGAACCTGCCGTTGTAGTACCTATAGAAAAGAAATAAAGCAACAACGTCACGTCGCAGAGACAGAGGGTCTAGTGAGTTTGAAAGTATGGGACAGTTTATTATTCTTTTAGTCTTAGACTCAACCATATTCTAATGAAAGTCCCCTCAAATGTGAGAACGGTAATCAGAACAGTATTAACAACTTCTTTGAAACTGCCCTTGCACCCATTGTCATGTAAGGATTCTAAGAAAGTTTATTGTTTATGTTCAGACCAAGAATGTAAATGTTGTTTACAGGTAAGATGAGAAAGCCGCCGAAGGAGATAGAAAAGATGGGAGGTGCTTTTGAGAGGGAGATGTGAAGAAGTTAAATTTTTAAAGAGTTGAATTTCACAAGGTTGAAGCAATCTTCCTGGGAAATCCCATCCAGATCGGCAAGTATGGAATCTGAAAATAGAAAACAAGAAGCAATTCTAGAAGCAAAAGAGGGAGTAGATTTGAGTCATTGTGGTAAGAGTGAACTGAGTTAGAAGTGTAGTTGAGAAGATCTCTAATGAAAAGTAATAATAAAGTTGGAGAAAGAACAGAACCCTAAGGAATGCCGCAATTAACAGAAAAGGAGGAAGATGTCGCTCCATTGACGAGTGCCGATATGGAACGATCTGAAAGAAAACTAGACATACGATAAGCAAAGAAGTGTGAAACCCAAAGGAAGGGAACTTGGAGAGTAGCGACGCATTCCACACCAGGTCAAAAGCCTTGGAAATGTCAAGCGCCACCACTCAAGGCTTCCCATAATACCCAAGAGTAGAAAACCAAATAATGATAATAATAATAATAATAATAATAATAATAATAATAATAATAATAATAATAATAATAATAATAATAATAATAATAATAATAATAATAATATAATAATAATAATAATAATAATAATAATAATAATAATAATAATAATAATAATAATAATAATAATAATAATAATAATAATAATAATAATAATAATAATAATAATAATAATGATAATAATAATAATAATAACTTTTCATTTTAAAAAGTGAAAAATTCTCATATGATTAAATGGGCTGTAAAGAATAAAAAAATAAAAATAAACATTGGGAAATAACCCTGAAAAAAGTTATGGCGTCTCCTGATATGATATTTATAAACTAGTAAAATTAAATGTTAAAGCCTAACCTAACCTAATCTAACGACACCTAACCGAACCTAAATCTGTAAATATTAATTTCTTAGAAATAAATTTTTATTTTCGTAATCAGTAAATAAAATAGCAAAGGTATGCAAATTTTTATTAAGTTCATGAGCAGTCCCGAAAATACAAATGCTTAAATATATATATATATATATATATATATATATATATATATATATATATATATATATATATATATATATATATATATATATATATATATATATATATATATATATAGTTGTGACTTGTGGTAGTCAACACCCCACGTTTGTGGGAAAAGTTGTGAGTATAAAAATATATATATATATATATATATATATATATATATATATATATATATATATATATATATATATATATATATATATATATATATATATATATATATATATATATATATATATATATATATATATATATATATATATATATATATATATATATATGAAAATATGATTTGTGTTTTTAAACACCTGTAATGGGAAATAATTGTATGAGCATTTTTCACTTTTTAAAATGAGTTATTATTATTATTATTATTATTATTATTATTATTATTATTATTATTATTATTATTATTATTATTATTATTATTGTAACGCTGAGACTGAAAGAATTTTTGATTGAAATTTCTTATTGTTGTTAAGAAGAAAGAAAGAGAAAGAAAAAAAAAAGACCACCTTTGTAGTCGTTTTTGAGCTTCATCCGGAATCATGATTAGGCAACATTTCCTCCAACGAGTCCACGTTCCAATATTAATTTTTTTCCTTTTTATCCATTTTTTTTTTATCCTAATTAATTCGCGCAGACCAATCACAAATTTCCTTTTGGCTGAAAAAGTAACGTAAAAAATTTTATTTTTTTTATTTATTTTTTTTTTCTAGGAAAAAAAAAAATAAAAAATAAAAAATCGGATAAAATATATATATATTTTTTAACTTAAATTTAATTTATTGACCAGATGCAATTTTTATTTTTATATGCTTCTAAAAAAAATACAAAATTGAAGAACGAGACTTTTTCCTTTTTTATTTTTATTTATTTTATTTTATTTTATTTTTTTTTGCCGGAATTTACGTCACAATTTTTTTTTATTTAAAAAAAAAAAAAAAAAAAAAAATGGTCTACGCGTATTCTGTGCAATTTCTGCCTTGAAAATTAGATTTAAGAAGACGATGGGGTTAATCAGTAATTAATTAAAGCTTTTAATTTTATTAAAAAGGGTAATTGTATTTCTTGTTAAGATTAATTGAAAAAAGGATGGATGACTACTTAAATTATTCTTAAAAAGAAATAAAATTTATATATATATATATATATATATATATATATATATATATATATATATATATATATATATATATATATATATATATATATATATATATATATTGAAAGGGATCGCCTAATCGGTGCTAGAATTAGTCGCCCTTCTTAAATAAAAATAAACTTGTAACTGTCAAAACCAATTCGTTAACAATGTGGCTAAATAAAAGTCATAGATGTTAATTTAATGTTTACTATAATATATATAAGATATTTACAAAAGGAACAATGCATTAAATGGTAATTTAATTAAGATGTTATGGTAGCGCGTGAAATAATTATTATACAAACTATTGGCCTATCTTCGGAAACGTGTAAGCTCTATACTAATGGAGAAGCAAACTCCTTGCAACTCCAAGGGACATGGTCTGCACCTTTTACAACCTTTGTCTTTACGGAGATTAAATAGACACTCCGTCTATTCTAGGAAGGTTGCCTTTGGAATGCAATGTAACTCCTACAAAGCAAACTTTGATCATACATCAAAGCAAACCTAACTCTCCCGACTAAATTGGCTACTCCAGCCTAAGACCTACTCCAGATCTTAATGGATGCTACTCCAGCGGTCTATCCTAATCCAAGATAGATTAATCCAAGGGCGACGAGCTAAGTCATCAGCCAAGACCGGACTGGTCAATATTTCAACTCAAGATAAAGCTGAATCATCTTTCACTAATCTTCTTTTAAGCGACCTAATGAGTAATCTTCTTTCTTCCTTCGAACGATCTTCAAATAAACAATTACATAGTTTTCCATAATATTTACGCATAAATATTATTATGAAGGATAACTTTTATATCCTTAATTCACTTTTACTTTATAAGAGTTTATTAGGAAAGTAGAGCTTCAATCGTCTTCACTGTTATTTAGTAATTTTTGTTAACTAACTAGAAAACTTTTGGTATATAATTCTTCATTAGATTCGGTCGATTAGTCTAGTTATTCTCACATCTGTAATTTTCCAGCATGCATTCAAGTCTTTGTCGGCCATATTTGAAACTTTGCGTCACGTGATTCTTGAGAAATTCGTCTCTTGCACACTCAAGATTTCTATTTACTACATGCTTATTAATTATTTTATACCACTTTTAGTTTATTATTCACTATTCCTTCTTACATAATTACACATAAATATATAATACACATAAATAAATATATAAAACACTTATATCTAAACTAAATAATTATCTAAAGCTAAATAACTATATTTACAATTTCTGGAGTTCCGCCATTTTATTTGTACTTTGACACTGCAACTTTACGAAGTCTTTTACTATTTTAAATAATTTATTATATAATGGGGAATTCATTTAACACTAAAATAATAACATAAATAAGAAATATGGATAAAATAATAATAATAATAATAATAAAATATATAAAACAATTCCATTTAATATAAATAATAATAAGCCAAAAACCTAAAATATCATTCTGCAAACGAACTAAATTACTATTCTAAAAAAAAGACTGCATTGCTGTATTATTATCATTGAACAAAACTACAATAAAACCATATACTAAAATATTTTTAAACAATAGCTTATATATATATGTTTATATATATATATACATCCGAATAATTATACTTCTAAATACTAAAATAAATTAAATAAAGTTACGCAAGTGCCACAATTTCAACACATTTCGGTTTGTCTCCGAAAATCAAGCGATATCATACTTCTTTGTCATTTATGATACAAAAGATATTTTCTCAGGCCAAGTTATATTCCAAAATCCTTTACACACCCCGTTGCTAAAATATTAGTTGCCTGAAGAGAATTTCTTATATAAATGACTATAACTATCTTAACCTATAAAAGAAAATTCTTAAATTACGTTTTCGTCAACTTATCTATATTCGCCATCTTTCTCTATCTCTCTCTATCTGAGATCGTCTATTAACTTAATTACTAACTTAACATCTATATTATATATTTACAAGTACTTATCTATTTAATTAAATAGATTTTGGCATCATCTTCTTCTTCTTTACTCTCTATCTCTCTTTCTCCCATCAATTTTCTCGAAATTATTCTCTTCTTATAAGCGCTTTATCTCCATTCTAATCTTCTTGCATTAATACTTGGAGCTAAAATACACTATAAAATAAAATATTATGAAACCTTGAATGAAAAATATACCATATTTGACAAATTCTACCCTCTCAGGACAATTGTTTAGATTTCCTGGAGTTAAAGATTACACTCTGAATCTTTTATTTTTCCTGTGTGATTTATTCCTGGACATCAATGTTGAATTAATCCATTTATTTCCATTTGGACGTCAATGTTGTTTTATTCCAATTATATTCCTTGAGTCCCTGAGTAGTCTTGCGTAAGGTACCTACCAAGCACTAGTCACATGACGGCTCTACTTGAAGTCTTCCTAAGAATTAACTTCAATGAATCGAAATTCTGCAGAGGGGTGAATAAGAAAACATTTCTCATTCCCGTGAGACTCTACCAACGAATTCACAAATTCGCAAATTCACAGCTGTGTTTCAACAATAGACAATACCGCAGTATTCATCTTCCTTTTATCACACATTACTCAATATAAATGAACCATAAATATATAATTTTACATAAAATATAAATGAACCTATAAATCTCCACTTAATTAAGAATGTTTCTCACTTAGAAACAACCAAACATCTTAATTACCAATAATATCAATATAAGACCGATCACATTTCTCGATCTATATTCAATAGGTCTTCTAGGTAAATCACTAGAATCGATCACTGGACCTCTTGAGCGCAAATTATATCTATTCTCCTGGTGAATATTTCTGTTACTATTATTAGTACTATTATTTCCTCTGGTAACTGGAAAATAATCTGTATCATCGTCTGACTCTGAATCAGGGTTTTCTTCGTTTGTTACATCGTTTCTTTCTACATTTGGGGTATTTTCTGTCTCTTCATGAAAATCGTAAGTCCATTCCGGTAATTTGCAGATTTTTAATCTGTTAATATGTACTTTTTCCGTTCTTTTGTGCTGGTCATATAAGGGTTTTATGGTGTAATTTACGGGGGAATATTTCTCTATTATTCGGTAAGGTCCCAAATATCTCGGTTTCAGCTTACTACCTCTCTTACATCTATAATTGTCTTTTAACCATACAAAATCTCCGATTTCCATTTCTCTAAAATTACGATCTCTGTAATGTTCTTTCCTCTTACTTTGTGTATTAGCACTAAATTTGTGTGCTTCCTCGTAAGCTTTCTTAATTTTATTGCTCATCTCTTCCTTCACATTTCCTCCAATATAATCGTAAGATGCGCCTGTTTTTATAATATCAGAAAGGGGTAAACTTGCATCTCTTCCAAAAAACAAAAAGAAAGGAATTTCATTAATGCTAGAATGATATGATGTATTTAATGCTAAAGTTACATATGACAAATAATCTTCCCACTGATTTAAAGATGAGTGTTCTAAAGCAGAACTAAGAGCTTTTTTAATGCTTCTATGAGATCTCTCAATATAGCTATTACTTTGGGGATGGAAACTTGTGGTATAATGAATTTTTGTTTTAAACAAATCACAAACCTCCTTAAACAATTGTGAATGGAACTGAGTTCCGTTATCTACAGTTACATGTAAGGGAATGGAAAATTTATTAATATAATCAATAAGGCATTCTACTATTGTTTCTTTCCTAATGTTGGGAATGGGATATGTCTGTAGGAATCTGGAGAAGTGATCAATAACTGAGAATATGTATTTGTTTCCTTTCTCTGTCTCCGGTAGTGGTCCAACAATGTCTATGCCTAAATGAACTCCTGGTGATATTGGTGTGTTATATGTTTGTAGGGGAGCTTTAATAGTGTTATAGGGTGAAATCTTTTGGCAAACCAA
>SEYY01023555.1:0-2500 GCA_009176605.1 Armadillidium nasatum
TTTCGGAATAGGCTGAGCCAATGCACGTTCCAACACTGAGGGAAAGTATTAGTATTGAGGCATAGAGATTAGAGTTGAACGAGGGGGATGGAGCCAGCTCAGAAGCACACTCCCTTAAAACTCGGGGAGGAATGCCATAGCAGTTACGCCGAAACACTATCACTATCACTATCACTATTTAGCGACCCGATTTCGAATACTCCCCAACTCTGGTAGATTATGATAGCCTTTGGCCTTTGCCCACCAGAGGAGACATATATATATATATATATATATATATATATAATATATAATATATATATATATATATATATATATATATATATATATATATATATATATATATATATATATATATATATATATATATATATATATATATATATATATATATATATATATATATATATATATATATATATATATATATATATATATATATATATATATATATATATATATATATATATATATATATATATATATAATATATATATATATATATATATATATATATATATATATATATATAATTAGTGATGGATCGGATGTCATTTTTTCTAATTTGCGGATGCGGATGCGGATGTCGAATTTTGGAGAAGTGGGGATGCGGATGCGGATGTTGAATTTTCGAAAGTGCGGATGCGGATGCGGATGCGGATGCAGATGTTGAATTTTCGAAAAGTGCGGATGCGGATGTGGATGTTAAATTTGATGAGGATGCGGATGCGGATGTTAATTTTGATGAGGATGCGGATGCGGATGTTAATTTTGATCAGGATGCGAATGCGTATGCCATCACTAATATATATATATATATATATATATATATATATATATATATATATATATATATATATATATATATATATATATATATATATATATATATATATATATATATATATATATATATATATATATATATATAATATATATATATATATATTTCATTATCACCTTTCCCACTTTCGTGGGGTGGTGCCCGCCACAATTCCCTTACAACCAACC
Organism: Armadillidium nasatum; assembly: GCA_009176605.1. Classification (NCBI taxonomy): domain Eukaryota; kingdom Metazoa; phylum Arthropoda; class Malacostraca; order Isopoda; family Armadillidiidae; genus Armadillidium; species Armadillidium nasatum. The sequence goes on from SEYY01023555.1 coordinate 1,012, forward strand.
CCTTTCACCACCGCCCTTAATCTCTCTCTGTCTCTACAAATCTTCTACCCTCTTCTAAACTCAAATTCCTTCTATCAAAATCTCTCTCACTCCATCCATCCATCTCGAATTCGGCCTTCCCCTATCCCTACCTCTATCCACATGGAATTTAAGTACCTTACCCACCATTCTGTTCTCCTTCATTCTTCACATATGTCCAAACCATTTTAGCACATCCTCCTCCTCTCTATCAATTACACCCTTCTTCCATTTACACATCTCCCTTATTCTTTCATTTCTAATCCTATCAATCCTTCTCAATTTATATATCGCTCTCAAATCTTTCATCTCAAAGACATTGAAACTTTTTCTCGACCGAGCACTTATCATCTATGTTTCACACACATACAATACAGAAGGTGAACACATACATTCAAACATTCTTATCTTTATTTCTTTCGAAATTATTCCTTTCTTCCATACTTTTCTTAGACCCCCCAATACTTTCATTCCTTCTACCACTCTGTTCTTTATTTCTTTTTCCGTCCCACCCTTACCTTCCACCCAACATTACTAGATATTTGAATTCATTCACCTCCTCAAATTTCCATTCTCACACTTCTACAAACCAATTCCTCCCTCCACATTTCCTCATCCCCACATCCAATCCTCATAACTTTATTCTTCGCTGGATTGAATTTCAATCTCGTGTTTGCACATTTCCCCTTCACACGCTCTCACAAGTATTCTCATCTTTTCTCCAGATTCTGCCACCAACACATGCCGCATCATCTGCAAAAAGTAAAACATTCACTTCACATTCACCCTCCATATTTCTCAACGTAATACTCTTCCCTTCTCTCTCCATTTTTCTAAGTAAACCATTCATCAATAGATTAAATAACATGGAGATATTACACACCCCTGTCTCAATCCCACTCCTATGCTAAACCAATCCGACAGTTCTCTCTTCACCCTCACTCTTATCTACAATTTGCATATATATATATATATATATATATATATATATATATATATATATATATATATATATATATATATATATAATATATATATATATATATATATATATATATATATATATATATATATATATATATATATATATATATATATATATATATATATATATATATATATATATATATATATATATATATATATATATATATATATATATATATATATATATATATATATATATATATATATATATATATATATATATATATATATATATATATATATATATATATATATATATATATATATATTATATATATATATATATTATATATATATATATATATATATATATATATATATATATATATATATATATATATATATATATATATATATATATATATATATATATATATATATATATATATATATATATATATATATATATATAATATATATATATATATATATATATATATATATATATATATATATATATATATATATATATATATATATATAT
>SEYY01023555.1:5000-12526 GCA_009176605.1 Armadillidium nasatum
AAAAGAAGGGATATTGTTTTAGCAATTATAATTGTCTTATGCATTATGGTTTTGGAGCAATTTCATTGGTTGATTTTATATGATATTGGTATTAACTTATTATATAATTATTACTAAACCTTTTTAAGAAAAAATAAATTTTTTTTAGAATTTATTTTATTATTATATATTATTTTCTTATATATTTTAAATAAACAAACACTTATTTTATTAATCAATTGGCTTAAGATCGCTCAGATTATACTACTTTATTATATATTAGATAACACTTTTAAATCATTTTCTTTGTCATCCAAGAAAAAACTGAAATTTATTTTTTGGGTAATTTATTTATCACTTCACAATATATTACTTTTCCTGCCGAGAAACGGAGTGAACATCTGAGCTAACACTTTCTTGAGAGTATTCTCTTAAGGATAGGAACCATTGGATGTAGAGTCGTCAACGTAATAGGAACATCTTGTGATTGAAGGATAGGAACGTCGATAGCATCTACTGCTATCCAAAAAATGCGAGACAAAAGCATCTGCTACGTTGTTGTTTTCCTTTTGATGATGTGACGTACTTGAGGATGATTATTCTTTGTTTGCAAAATTGAGCTGTTTGAGTAGTATGAAGAGTCATTTGAGAAGTTAGTGTTATTTGTAGAGTCTTTTCATTTTATTTCTTATAACTTCTTTGTAGCAGAAATCCAAAGGATCAAATTGATCATAAAGCATCTGGTGTAAAATAGCTCTAATAGACGTCTAACTGATGTCCGTTATTTGTTAAATTGAGTTGAATTGAACTGAGCCAGAAGAATGGAAGAGTTAGTAAATGATATTAGGTTTCTTAAGAGAAGCAGCGTTCTTGTGGAAATTCGTGGTCCTTATGGTAGCTATCCTTGTTGTAAGGACAAGAATCCACGTTGGGATGGAGGTTACAGAGAAGGTAGGCGGCTACATTCTTGCAGCAAAGATGTCTTTGTTTTTCTCCCGTTCTTGAGACTGCTGTTGGTCGGAAGAAGCCATGATGACGGGCCAGCGTAGTCTTTGTTGTTCAGATACTGCATAAAATGCAGGTGAACCATTTTTATTGTGAGATGAACATAATGTTGATGGTAGTCTGACTGGTAGGCTGAACTTGCAAATGGCCACTCAGTTCCCAGCCAGCTGCCTCAGTTGTGTATTGCCTCTTCGAGTTAGGGTCAAAGGGAGGTAACAGCTTCTTTTTCTTGATCTCCGGATAGTTGTTTTTGAGACTTTTACTGTGTTAGATATCTGAGGACAAAAGATAATTGTCAAGCTATCTATACACAGTTCTTGGAGTTTGAGGGGGCTGTTCTGAGGGACTTGTTTTTCTTTTTGCTTTTTTCTCCTTTCTGACTAAAGTGAACGCTGTCCACTTTTTATTCTTCACTTTTTATTTTTCATTAAAAATTATATAACAAACTCATTATTATTTTTATTTTATTACAAAAACATTAAAGTATTATATAAAATAATTTTTAGGAATAAATTTTTTTTTATTAATATCTATATAAATATTAATATTTTTTTTTAAAATACATGAAAATAGAATTTATTATATCAATAACTTACATAAATAAAAAATATAAATAAAATGTAAATTATAAACTATAAAATAATAATGATATTCCTAAAAATATGATATTGTTTTAGCTATTATAATTGTCTTTTACATTATGGTTTTGGCGCGAATTTTATTCGTTAATTTTATATGACTGTTATTAATTTATTATTACAAAACCTTTTTAATTAAATAAAAAAAAACATTTTTTCGAATTTTTTATATTATTATATATTATTTTATTACTTCTTTTAAATAAACAAACATTTTTTTTTATTTTCTTAATCAGTAGGCTTAAAATCATTCTGATTATGCAACTTTATTATATTTTAGATAATACATATACATGAAAAAGAAAACTAACCAAAAATAAAAAAAAATAATTTATTTTCTGGATAACTTATCAATCACTTCCCTATATATATATTTTTTTATATCTCCTCCGGTGGACAAAGGCCGGAAGCCTACTGAATTCCACCGGAGTTGGAAAAATACTATTCGGGCCGATATTGGCCGACGTGTCCAGATACACGGCGTTTGAAAGTATGCAAGTCAAAGGAAGTTGGGAAAACAGATAAAAGGAGTGTGTTCCAGACTTTACAAGTAGAATATATGTAAGATTGAGCATAGCGGTTAAGTCTGGGGTCAGAGAGTTGGACAGAGAAAGGATGAGACTGTGTAGAAAGTCGAGTCACCCTGGCTCTTCTCAGTGGAGGAGGTATACGACGAAAGAGTTCAGAAGATCAGTGTCCATTGTAATAGCGATAGTATAGAGAGAGTGACGCAACAATTTGACGGACAAAAAGAGATTGGAGAGAGTTAGTAAGAGCAGGAGAATTGATGAGACGAAATGCTCTAGACTCCACCTTCTCAAATAAAACTGTATGAGTGGAGCCACCCCAGATGTGTGAAGCGTACTTCCATACAGGGACAAACAACACCCCTATACAGAGCAAGCAACTGGGTTGGCGTGAAGTAATTCTGAAGGTGCCTCAGAACATCCAACCTCTTAGAAGCTTGTTTAGAAATAGAAGTATTGTGATCTTTCCAAGTAAGATCACTAGAAAAAGAAACACCGAGAATATTAATTACAGATTAAGGTTTATACCATATATATATGCATATATATATATATATATATATATATATATATATATATATATATATATATATATATATATATATATATATATATATATATATATATATATATATATATATACAAATATTAATTATATTAATTATATTTCAACCAAGGGAAATATGTTGAATAAAAAACTTCAAATTTTCCAGCAAAGTTGCATACGAAATACCGTACCAAGTTCTCTATAAAATTGTGTACGTATGTGAGTACGTACGTGTGTGTATTCTTTTGTATATCAACGGAATTCTTTATATTTCCAAGTCACTCAACTCATAACGGGATCTGATTTACCAATTTTTTTTTTTTTTTTTTTTAAACTTTACATTTTTTGATCAAGTATATAAATATTTCTCATTCCTTTATTAAAAAATCATTAAAAATAAACGATATTTTAATAACATTTTATTTTTAAAATAAAAGTAATAAATTAAGACATTGAATAAACGAAATTGATTGTTTAGCGATCACTGGAAATTGTCGCATAGTGTAGTAAATTCGAGAGAGAGAGAGAGAATTAACAATTGTTAATATTCTTATTTTTTATTAATTATTTAATAAATCAAAGATGAAGATATTTATCATTTCAACAATTGTTTTATATTTTATATATATAAACTTATTTTTTATTTATCTTTTTGAGATTGATATGGAGAGAAAATAGTTGTTGACATATAATTGTAATTTATTACAATAACTTAAGGGTTTGTAAGCCTGATCAGAGAAATCTTGCAACTTTTGCTGTGTTTTCATTTATAATTTTATAAAACTTTTTGAGGGATTTAAAAGCATTTTTTTTAAAGCAAGAAAAATATAACAGAATAAACAAAAATTGCATTTAAAACATTACTTAGAACACATAACAATATATTAGATCTGACAATTATAAAGCTTTAATTTACATTCAAGATTGTGACATCTAGCAATAGTACGTGGTAAATAGAGTAAATAACATGGATACGATCAGCTGATTTCAAGGTTGAATTGAAAAAGTTGAAAGAAATCTTTGAAATATTTTTTTTTTTTTGTTTTTTTGGTATATGGAAGTTTTATGTCACAGTTCATTCTTGTTTGGTTAAATTATAAGATAGAATAAAGCACAGGTATCTTGTTAAGTGGTCCTCATATTTACTTAACAAAAAGAGATCACTTTTCGTTCGACATGTGAAGTATAAAATCAACAAATTTTAAATAATCGAGGCACTCTTGCAATCTCTTCTTTCTAAGAGGATGTGAGAGTTTCGGACTGTAATAATTTTAAGAAACTCTAGGTACCTCCCTTGTTTAATATTAATGCGTTTATTTTGAGTTTCTTAATAATAATAAATTTATCAAAATTACAGACTGAATAATAATATTTTCTTTAACATTTTGTGAGGTTGTATTAAACCTTGGAATCCCGTTTAGGTATAGAATTCCAATTTTAATTGGAGCAAGCTATTAGCTGAGGGTTGAATTATTACTTTTTTATATAGAATAATTCAATGGAAATAAATAATATCACTTTGTTTCTCACTGATTAAATTCGCCTAGTTAGGTTTATTTGACAAACCCCATCATTGTAAGAATAAAGAAAAGAATTGTCAGATTCTTTATTTCGAAATTTAATTCCGAAGTTGATTATTCTTGTGAAGATTTTCAAACTTTAAGAAATGTGGGAATTGTTAAATTTTTACCTTTCTAGTTAAATTCTGATTAAATTTTTACCTTTCTACTATAAAGGTATCTTCATTGGAAAATCAACTTAGTATTTCTCACACTTACTTTGTACCTGACGCGAATTTCAATTTATTGAATTCTGTCTCAGACTTTGAAATTCCCACGTCTAAAAAAAACAAACTAAATCTTCATTTTAAGAGTTTTTATTTTTTTCTCTTTAATTCTTTTTTCCAGATTTGGGGTAAAACAATTTGTTAGGATTTCTGTTTTTTTCAAGTCCTTTATATCTCTTGCTATCCTATCTTTCGGTGAAACTTATAATACCTTCTCTGTTATTAAAATTGTCAATCACAGTTTTGATCACAACATTATGCTACACTGTTAGTCTTTTTTCATTTTTTGTTTTTAGTAACAAAAAAACTTGTAAATAAATAGGTTACATTTATTTATTTTGTACTATTAATAGTATTTTTAATTAATATAAAAAGTTGATAAATAAAATAAATCAACTTGTTTATAAAAGAATCCACACCAAACTGTATTGGGTCTTGGATGTAATAAATTTATTTGTAAATAAATTTAAGAGTCATAAGTAAGCTTTTCATATTATAAAAACTGAAGGCGGAAATACGGTATGAAACATTCACATTGTATTAAATAAGGATGTGGAAACGCTTGGTATTAACATTTCTAATTAGATTAAGGTTCTTCAGGAAAGCTATCTCAACTTTGCATATATATATATATATATATATATATATATATATATATATATATATATATATATATATATATATATATATATATATATATATATATATATATATATATATATATATATATAAACAGCATTGCTCCTTTTGAGCTTAATTTTAATCAAGAAAAGTGTAGCAAAAAATTAATGAAGTATACTCATGAATTAAAGATCTTTATTATTAACATATTTATAAGAAAACTCGACGTTTCAACTACTAGCTGTAGTCATTATCAAGAGTAGCTGAAATTAAGATAAAAAATGAGTACTAACAGCAAACTTTGCAATAAACACAAATAGAAATTAAAAAATATGCAATAAACAAAAACAAAACAAAATACAAATAAAAACATATATGAATACTACATTTTCCCTCTTAAGATAACAAATAAAAAACGTAGAATAAATAATTATATGCACTGTAAATCCCCCCATTTTCATGTTAAATCTAAAATGAATTTAAAATAATACTAATTTAATAATTGTACAGTATTCCCTTAAACACAGCTGAGACTAAATAAACTTGTGCACACTCTATCAACTAAATTCTAAACATACTAATTTAGTTGGTAGGGAAAAGTATCAAACTAAAACCCTCTATTACTGGAAACCCATATATACATAAAGTAGTACAAGTCTTAGTGACAAAATGCAAACAGCTTTCTATCATTAAAAAACAAACATTCTGATTCAATTACTGAAACACATCAACAGTACATCCACACATGCGTGATTCTCACATTCATACACTTACATACATATGCACATAATTACACCTGTATAGACCCTAACATACACCTACATTCAAATACATACATACATGCATGTATGGGAAACACTTCACACATCTGTGGTGGTTCCACACATAGAGCTCTTCTCGGAAAGGTGAAGTCTAGGGCTTTTCATATAATAAAGACTGAAAGTGGAAATACGGTATGAAACGTTCACATTGTATTAAATAAGGATGCTTGGTATTAACCTTAAGGTTCTTCGGGAAAGAAGCTAACTCAACTTTACATATATATATATATATATATATATATATATATATATATATATATATATATATATATATATATATATATATATGTGTGTGTGTGTGTGTGTGTGTGTGTGTGTGTGTGTGTGAATTGTAGATCAAGAACACGGGTGAAGAGGCAACTATCGGTTTGGTTTAGTATAGGAGTGGGATTGAGACAGGGGTGTGTAATGTCGCAATGTTATTTAATCTATTGGTGGATGGTGTACTTAGAAAAATAGAGAGAAAAGGGAAGGGTATTAGGTTGAGAAATATGGAGGGTGAATGGGATGTGAATGTTTTACTTTTTGCAGATGATGCGATGTTGGTGGCAGAATCTGGAGAAAAGTTGAGAATACTTGTGAGAGAGGTTGAAGGGAAATTCCCTTACAAACATAACTATTCTTACCTTTCAACCCCTTTCACCACAGCCCTCCATCTCTCTCTCTGTCTCCACAAATCTTCTACCCTCTTCTAAACTCAAATTCCTTCCATCAAAAAATCTCTCACTCCATCCATCCATCTTCACTTCGGCCTTCCCTTCCCCCTACCCCTATCCACATCGGATCTAAGTACCTTGCCCACCATTCTGTCTTCATTCATTCTACACATATGTCCAAACCACTTTATCATACCCTCCTCCGCTCTATCAATTACACCCTTCTTCCATTTGCACATCTCCCTTATTCTTTCATTTCTAATCCTATCAATCCTTCCCAATTTACTTATCGCTCTCAAAATTTTCATCTTAAAGACATTGAAACTTTTTCTAGCCCGAACACTTATCATCCATGTTTCACACCCATACAATACAGAAGGTAAGCACATACATTTAGACATTCTTATCTTTATTTCTTTCGAAATTTTTCCTTTCTTCCATACTTCTCTTAAGCCCCCTAACACATTCATTCCCTCTACCACTCTATTCTTTGTTTCTTTTTCCTTCAACACCCTTACCTTCCACCCAACATTGCTAGATATTTGAATTCATCCACCTCCTCAAGTTTCATCCCCACACTTCTACACCCCCGATTCCTCCCTTAACATCTCCTCATCCCTAGCTCCAATCCTTATAACTTTATTCTTAGCTTTATTGACTTTCAATCTCGTGTTTGCACATTTCCCTTCAAACTCTCTCACAAGTATTCCCAACTTTTCTCCAGATTCTGCCACCAACCGCATCTGCAAAAAGTGAGACATTCACATCCCATTCACCCTCCATATTTCTCAACCTAATACCCTTCCTTTCTCTCTCCATTTTTCTAATTTACACCATCCATCAATAGATTAAATAAAATGGCAACATTACACACCCCTGTCTCAATCCTACTCCTGTACTAAACCACACCGATAGTTGCCTCTTCACCCGTATTCTTGATCTACAA
>SEYY01023556.1:0-12358 GCA_009176605.1 Armadillidium nasatum
ACTTATTTGATATTGTTCTCCCAACACCCTTCGCGGCTTCTCCCTCGGTACCGAATCAAAAACCTTTCTCAGGTCGATAAATGATATATATGCTTTCTTATCATATTCCCATATCTTTTCTATCGTCTGTCTCTGAGCAAATATCATATCCACCGAACTTTGTTTTTTTTTCTATTACCATACTGCTCCTTCCCTTTGTTTCTATTATTATTCTTAGTCTCTTCTCCAATATTCGTTCCTACTTTGTAATGTGGTCCATTAGACTTATTCCTCCCTAATTTTACAATTCTCCAGAAACTCTTTTTCCTTTAACAAATCTTCAAAATATTCCGTCCACCAACTATTGGCTTTTGCCAATCTGTAAATTTTCTTTTTATTTCTTCCCTCATCTACCACTATCTCTTCTCTCATTCTTCTTCCTTTGCTCTCCGCTTTACTCTCTCAGCCTCATTTCTAGTTTCTACAGAAGTTGTTTTGTTCTATTTTTCAACCATATTCTCATTTTCCGAGTCTTTTCTTTTATTGCTCTTTTAAGTTCATCATTCCACCATGTCGTCTGTCTTGTCCTTGTCCCTCCAGCCCATTTCTTTCCCAAAACTCCCTCCGCCACTGCTTTCACTATTTCCTGCACTTCGATCGTGTCTCCCCCTCTCTCTCCTCCAGTCTTCTCTCTATGCCTTCCCTTCCTTTGTCTTCTCTCCCCAGTTCTTCCACTTTTATCACGTTTCTCTTCTCCTTTGTCTGCAGCTTTTCCGCCATAATTGTAATATCTCGAACGAGCAATCTATGGTCTGAATCCAGTGATCAGAAAAACTTTCACAAAGCCCCAAAGAGTTTTTCGTCAACGGAAAAAAAAGAGCTTAGAATGGTGAGTCAATAAGTCACATTGTTATTCAAGAGAAGAAAAAATTATGAAATCAAAGAAAAAATTGTTAAATTTTTATTGAATAACATTTGAAAATAAAATTATAAATCAAATCAAAATTAATATTAAATAAATTGAAAGAAAAGCAACAAAATTTCTTTCAGTTAATTTTAAATAAGAAAATGGGACATAAAACTAATTTGTGAAGGAAGAAATATTTACAAAAAGGTCTTTGAAATAATTTTGAAATACAAATCAAGATTTGCAATTATAAATTATTAAAGATTTCTGCAAAGAAAATATAATTCAATTCTCATACTTAGTGAAAGAGGAATTTTTTTCCATTCTTCTTCCTTAATTAAGGGGGTCACAAAACCAAAATCATCCACATAAAATAAATGATCCTAAATTTCATTTTTCAATTACATCACAGTACATTCTGAGCACAATAACCGTGCACTTCTTGTATTATGCACAATATTCGGTCCATTGTTTAACGCTCACATTAGTACAACATTAGTTATTCTCGTGCAGGTTTGTAACACCAACATTTATCTCACTACCTCAATGTTACAAAGTAATTTTAAATAGATTATAATGGCTCAGTTTCAATTTTGTTATTACACATTTTACTTTTCTTTAATTTCTTTCTTTTTGCCTCAATCAATTACTTCTTATAATAAAATTTCAATTATCCTTCCACATAAGATTTCCCCCCCCCTCCCCCGTCAACATAATGCAATACCATTTAATTAAATTCTTTTTCTTTACCTTTGTTCTTTGTGACTCTTTCATTATTACTCTTTTATAAGCCCCAACTATGTTTACATGTTACCTTATTCAACATCACATTTTTGAATGTCTTGCTTTAATGTGATTTTTCAAGTGTTGCTTATAATTACTCTCATAGTTACACTCACAACATTTAAATAATTTATCCTTTCTGTGTGTTCGCATGTGCACATTCATTTGTCCTTTGTAATTACTTTCAAAGTTACACTCTGAGCATTTAAATAATTTAGCTGCATCCTTTCTATGTGTCCTCATGTGCACATTCATATGTCCTTTTCGATTACTTTCATATTTGCATTCAGAACATTTAAATAATTTTATATTTTCATGTGAAAGAATGTGAATTTTTAAGTTTCCTTTATAATTACATTCATATGAGCAAAAAGAACATTTGAATGATTTTGTATTTCTGTGTCTTAACATGTGAACCTTAAGACTATCTTTCCTATTACATTTATAGTCACACTCAGGACAGTTAAGTAATCTAATATTCGTGTGTTTTAACATGTGCCTTTTTAAGCCACTTTTACGACATACATTCATAGTTACACACACCACATTTAAATAATTTAATATTTGTGTGTGTTAAAATGTGAATCTTCATGCTTCTTTTAAAATTACATTCATAGGAACAGTCAGAACATTTAAATAACTTTATATTTGCATGTGTTAACATGTGACTCTTCATAGTTCCTTTAAAATTGCATTCATAGCTACACTCAGAACACTTAAACAATTTTTTATCTCCATGCGTTAACAAGTGATTCTTCATGTTATTTTTAATATTACATTCATAGTTGCAAGCGTAACATTTGAATAATTTTGTATTCGTGTGTTTTAACAAGTGAACCTTTAAATGAGATTTATAATTACTTTCATAGCTGCACTGAGAACATTTGAATAATTTTGTATTTCTGTGTCTTAACATGTGATTCTTTAAATTCCGTTTATTATTACCTTCATAGTTGCAATGGGAACATTTAAACTTTCTTTTACATTGTGACTTCAAATGAGTTTTAAATTCAACTTTGCTTTTAAAATCAATGTTACAATATTTACAACTTTGTTTTTTCAATCCATTTTTTCTATTCTTTTTCCTCTTATTTCTTGAAACTTCATCTCCTATTCTTGAACTACATTTGACATTCAGTCTTCTTCCCGTGGGGTCAAGGCCTGAACCATCAACAAAATCCTTAAAAAAAAAAAAAAAAAAAAAATATATATATATATATATATATATATATATATATATATATATATATATATATATATATATATATATATATATATATATATATATATATATATATATATATATATATATATATATATATATATATATATATATATATATATATATATATATATGTAAGAATTTTATGTTGTTAATTTTAAATAGTTTAATTTCTTAGTTGAAATTCTCTTATTAATAAATGCTAAAGTTTAAGGCCCTACCTCACCTAACCCTAAAGCTCAATTCTCGGGGCCAGATATCAAACCATAGGACAGGCTAATAAGGCCTACTAAACAACTGCTTGATTAGTTAAATTCTATAGTTTTATTAAGAAATGAATATTGATATATTATATTATTGAGGACGAATAATAAATACTTTTAGATAAGTTAACACGTTTTCAAAGTCAAACTTTTATAATCTATTACGAGATCGTATCATCGATGTTTTCACTACAGAGTCAAGAATAACATTATCTTCAAGATATATTAGATACGAAATCTACTACGAATGCGCGCGCACGTCTATGATATTAATGTCTTTAAAACAAATGAATAACTTTTTAAAGTCAGGGAATATTTTATTGAATTTTTTACTGTTTAATATTTTAAAAATTTTTTAAAAATATTTTAGTTAAATATTTTACTATTAATAATTATTTAATTTTAGTATTTCACAAATTATTTTAATATGTATATATATATTTTATTTTTATTTTTTATAGAAAATAACCGAGCCATTGGACATCGATTATAATGACCTGGAAAACAGTTCTATGGTTAGTTTCATATATGACCACAACTTAATGTTGTGTAAAATTTGAAAGGGAAAACAACGGAAGCGGTAAATGAAGATGAATCAAGAGGAACATGCGATATAGGAGAGGTGTTTTTGGAATGGTTTTAAATCAAAACATGGAAAGAGGCCATGTTTGAGAAGAGCCAATATTTTAAATATGACTAAGAGATGAACAAGTTGTGAGAACTGTTTACATAACCAACAATTGGGAAAAGAAACTTGTGGCGTGTGGTGTCTGTGAATGAGATTAGTGTGACATATACAGAGGTATGCAGAGGCAGATACTTTTTTTAAATTTTCCTCCAACTGTAGATACTTTCGTGTGGATTTTTAGCCTGAAAAAACAATGCACAATTATATTTTAAATGCATCTGCTCAAGATTACACTTAAGCCCTTAAACGGAAGGGATATTTAAGCTTGATAAAACAAGAGGTATGCCGTTGAGAAGAGTCAGTTACATTCTTAAACAATTCAAAAATTTCTTGCCTATCTTTAGGAATATTTTGTTATTTGATCCATCTATAATCTGTAGCTTAAACTCCCTCTGAAAAGGAGAATCTTTTCAACCATTTCCTTCCTGAAAGATTCTTGCATCCCTCCTACTCCTTCCTTCATTACTATCTGTAATTACAAAAGATTTGGTGAGATCATGAGATCTACGGCTAATGGCCAAGATGGCATTCCTTTCTGTTGTAAAGTACACGTTTTTCTATTTCTAATTGGGGTCTTGACAATGAGTTGTGGAGATCACTTGCTCCCCAGTTTCACTTTTGCTTCTAATAATTTTCTTTTTGAGGATTACTTTTCCTTCAATTGAGTAGGATGTAGATAAATCTTCCACATGTTGAATATATAAAACGTTGGTCAATTGTTAATTTCATCTTCATCCACTTTTTCTGAATCCAAAAAAAATCAAAATGTTCTCAAAATTTGCATTTAAGCTAACAGAATTCCTCTCCGTCTGACTTTGCAAATAAATTTTTGAAACTGGGGTGAATATACACTGAGGCAAAGTTTTGCAACAGAAAGGAAAAAGATAATAGAAGGGGAAATTTTTTCAGAAGAAGTGCCAAAAGGTAATGAATTGATGGTGGATATAATAAAGTGATTTATTTGGTGTTACACTAATTTTAGATCCCATCATGATATTATCATTGGTTACCAAGTTACTAGGATCCTAAACATTTTTTGATACCTAATGAAAACTTAATTGTTTTTCTCTAGATTAAACTCTACTTACCGATTGTAAATTCCGTAATTGTAGAATCATCTTGTTTAATAGATTTGATCGTTCTTTAAAGTTGTCTGAATGGATGAACCCTTCAAATTCTTCTTCATCCTCAAAAGAAGATTCATCTTCCTCCATATCATGGTCGTTCTTAGACAATAACGTTGTTTCATCTATTTCTTCTTCTGTTATTGATCTGTTATCATTAAGATCATCACTATCATCATCATCATCTGCCTTCATCATCTGTCGGATGGGTAATAGATAGTGAGGAAGTAAGAATGAATTGGGGATTTCACAATGTTATCTAAATAATCTAAGTAAAACCAATGAAGGTTTGAGTTGTGTGTTTTTGAAGATATAGTTGTATGGAAATTGTGTCAAGTAGAGATATGAAGGAACTGAGTTTTTGATTCATTGAAAATGACTTGTTTTCTCTGCCCCAATTTGAAATACAGGAAAAATCAGGTTAATTGCTCCAAGATCACCATTCTGGAGCTAATTGTCACTGGGAGGTGCGTTTTTTCAAATTGGAAGGAGTAATGAAGGGTGGAGTCATTAGCATATGAGTTGATAGGTGATTAAGTAACTGAAAGGTCTTAAATAAAAAGTAGAAAAAGAGTTGGAGATAGGACAGATCCTTGAGGGTTGGTTATCTACAACAGCTGCTATAGAACGACCGTAAAGAAAATCAGAGAGGATAAGTTCCAAAAGAGAAGGAGTTTAAAATTAGAGCTTTGTGCAATACTCTATATGCCTAGCGCGACAGTTAAAGATTTACCAAAATGCTGAAAAGCGGAAGACTAAGAGTCAGAGGAAGGGAAAGATCACTAGTGAATTTTTTTTTTTTTTTTTGAAAGCTATACTGACGATCAGAGATAAGATTAGAAGATTTGAGATCTTTCCAAATCTTTATCAAGTAACTTTAGATAGAACAGGAGGTTGAATAAATGGGATGATGGTTGGAAGGCTGAGAGTGGGGTCCCTCTTTTTCAGCACAGGCTGAATGAGGGCATGTTTCCAGCAAGAAGAGAAGATTGAAGTAGAAAGACTGAGACGAATTATTTTAAGCTGAAAAGCACAAGTTTTGAGAACCACAGGAGGGAGACCATCAGGACAGTACACCTTCATAGTGTTAAGCTCAGAGAGAGAGAGAGAGAGAGAGAGAATGACATTTTTAAAAGAGATTACAATTTCAAGCATAAATTCCTAAAGTTGAATTAGTGGCAAAAGTTTGCATGAAGAGTTCAGCTTTAAAAGAAGGTAAAACGTCATTTGTGCTGAAAAAAGATACTAGAAGAGGGAAAGAAGAAGCAAAGATTGAGATGACATTTTTCACAAAATGCCACAAAGAGAGTGAGGAAATGGAGCCAGAAAAATTACTGCATTTTGTACTGAGAAATGAGTTTTTTGGTGTTATGAAGAACAGATTTTGCACCACTCTGGGTTGAAATATAAATTGCAGGAGTTTCTAAAAGTTATTTCCTGAGGGCAGTATCCCTTATCTCTCAAGTAAAAAGCACAAGATCAAGTAGAGTTAAATCAAGGTTCGCAAGGTTTAGTAAATAGATTACAGAATGTATCTCCATGCCACAAAGAATCACAAAGGTAATGCACTCTGCTCATCTGAGGGATCTCCACGAAGAAATCAAATACAACCGCAAGTCTGACCAGCTTGCACACCAAAATGTAACAAATGTTTCATCGCAATAAATAGGGTTATTTCTTGCAGAAGAATTAAATAGATAGAAGAGGACACAGAAATAAAGTGATTGCAAGAATCCAAAAGAGGATAGAGTTTGGCAGTACAAGAAGAAGGATTAGAAGTTTAAAGAAAGGTCTAGAATGTTGGGATCATCTCCAAGATGATCAGAGATACGAGAAGGGAGCTTCACCAACTGCTCAAGGTCATTTTCGATGGAAATTAGAAGGCATATTTTCTGGCTGTATCATGAAAGTTAGAAGAAAGTCATCGGCGGCGGTGAATATTGAAATCATGTGCTCTATTTTGGAGTTTAGATAGTCAAAGAATTTAGGATAGTCAGTAGAATTGAGATAAATAAAGAGAATAAATGAATTTAGTCTTAGAATGGAAAGAGAGTTTCTAAGTTGCGGGTTGGAAAATTCAGAAGACTACAAATTCAAGACAAGAAAGAAAACAAAATCACTGCCAACACAGGTACAACCACTTCCTTTGATTGAAAATTGCAAATAGAGAGAGTAAGAGGAAACAGAAAATGGTATGCAATCAGAATCAAGCACCTGAATTTCAGTCAAGAAGAAAAAAAGTGTTCAATAATGCAGAAACTGGATTGAAAACCACGAATGTTGTAGAAATTATGAAGAAAATAGACCATGAAATAGGGCAATAATAATATTAAAACAATAATAAAAAATCAATAAAAATATTTATAATAAATAATAAAGAAATTAATCCAAAATCAAAAACTTTTTTCACAAATTTCAGATATTTTATGAAGATTACATCTTTGTGAGAAATAAAGTAAGAACAATCGGAGGTATTGGCAACAAGGAATTGACTCATTAATTTGTATGAATTAGTTATATTAAAAAGAAATCAAAACTATATAATAATAATAATAATAATAATAATAATAATAATAATAATAATAATAATAATAATAATAAATTAAAATTTACCTTTAATTCTTTATCAGTCAACTTGTTGAGAAGAATCGAAGGAGACTTTGATGTTACAATTTGTGCGAAGAATCTCTCTTCGTCTGATTCAAATTGTGCCTCTGAACCTCCGTCATTTACTTTATTCAACAATGATGAAACATTTTTCAGAGTTACAAATTCCTGTAAATGTAATTGACTCAATAATAATAATAGTAATAATAATAATAATAATAATAATAATAAAGAAGTTTTCAATTCAATCAATAACTTGTTTATAATTTAAGTAAAAAGTAACCACAAATTTGAATTGGCAAACCTTTAAGTTCTGAGAACAAAATTTCTTCTCAACCATCATCTGATTTTCGGATTTTATGACATCATTGTTAACCAATTCTTCATCAAATATGGATTCCTTCTCTGATTCTCTCAACTCTGATTTTATTAATGTCTTTTCATCTAATTCTTCATTTTTAATACCTTCAGCTAAAGCGAAACTCGCTTCATTGCTGGGAAAGATCTAAAATAAAAACAAAGGATTTGATTACCCTTACCAGAATGTAATACAATCAAAATCAAACCTAAGTATGATAAAGATCCATGAAGGGAGGCAATCAAATTGAAGACCAATCAGACCATCAAAAAGATGTCAACTCTGCTGGAGCTAAAAGGAAGGTGATGGCGTAGAGGAGATAATTTGGATTAGAGTTTAAATACTAATACTAAAAAAAAATTATGTAAAGAAAAATTAGTCATAAAATTGAAAGGAATAACACAGTGGGGGAAAGAAGTCTTAAGAAATTCAGAAGTGCCCAAGAGAGTTTATGACAGGTCTTCCGGGATGAATAATTAAAAGAACTGGGAAGAAGTGCCCAAGAGAATTTATGACAGGGTTCCGGAATGGATAATTAAAAGAACTGTAACAAGATCACAGACAATGATCATATTTCAAGACAAAAATTCTTTGTGCAAATATTTTAAAATACTTAAGAACTTTTCATTACTATCACTTTCATAAGCAATCAACAAACTACAATATTATTATTATTATTAAAAATAAAGTTATGTTATTACATGTAAGAAATTTCTATTTACAAAAAATTATTTGAATTCAGGGTTGAAAAAAAAAAAAAAAAATAAATAAAAAAAAAAAAAAAAAAATCAGATTAGCAACAGAATTTAATAAATAAAACCTTTATTATACAATGTATGCATCACCATTTACCACTGCTATAATGATTTTGCACTTGTGGTTGCCGAAATAAGATCTGATCTTAAATGTATAAAAACAATGTAATCTGAAACTTTTTATCAAGCAAATGAAATTAAAAATAAGAAAACAATTACTCCTTTAAATTAGGCCAATAAAATTATTATTATTTTATAATGATTAAATTCTTTGCATACTTTTAACGAGTTTCAGTGCCTTTTCAGCAGCCTTGTAGATTCTTAGTTTATTTCATGCAAGACAAAATGTATAGATCATCCAGGCTAACGCTGTTCTTTCAGGACAGTACTTAATGAAACATCACGTCTGAAAAGCTTCCTGTTTTCAGTAATATTTTGCCAATTATATGAAGAAAGGTGCTCCAGTCTCTCAGCTATTCACAATTGAGTTATAACTTTAACAGAGACAAGCACAAATAATCCTATTGTTATTATATATCTTTAGAGGTAACAAGGTATTTAAAATATCACTGGCATTTCAGCAAGAGAAAAGATTTCAGCATTTGTATCAAATATATTCTGTACTGGAGTCAAGAAGTATAACAAAAACAAATTTGCTGCCTCTCTAAGGTTAACTGTGTTTTTCAAAGATTTGTAAAGATCATTCTTTGGGTGGTATAAAAGAATTCAATTATAAGGCATCTTACCAAACTCAGGAAGCAGTTTTCTAATTACATTCCAGAGCTAGATTCAATTAATGTTCTATGAAGGTGCTGCTGAGGCAGAAGAGCCCAAAGCACTGGCAGAGTCATTTCTTAAACTTATCTTTAACCCACTGAATTTCAGAGTAAGTCACACCCAAAAGCTCCAAAGTAAAAAAAAAAAATACTGCAAAACCTATCTTTGCAATTACTATAATAAAGAATGTTCTTTTAACTTAACTAAAAAATCAAAATTTTATATATATATAATATATATATATATATATATATATATATATATATATATATATATATATATATATATATATATATATATATATATATATATATATATATATATAACCAAGAATTTTGTTGATAAGAGTCATATTCCAAGTCTAACTCTTCCACTTTTACTTCAATTTTACATTTGAAATCCATTTTAATATTTATTTTAATGAAAATAAATGATTAACAAACTAAGAACAAAAAAAAAAAAAAAAAAATAAGAACACCTCTCAAAATTTTCATACTAATTTAGATTTAAAATTAAAACCAAAGTCAGGAAGAAATGTTAAATATTTCACCTTTTGTATTAGAATTGAATATTTTAAAATTCCTCATCACAATTAAATAATCAGACAATGTAAGAACATAAGAAAAATAGCAACAAAACAAAAGCCACAAGGCCTATAAGACTGTCCAGTAAACAAAGTAGACAAGTTGTTTACCTAAACATATGCAAAATATATATCCAAGAGTAGATAGTAAATGGATTAAATACGCAGAGTCAAACCAAAGATTTGTTCAACATTACAATTCCCAAAGTGAAAGTCACACACTCTCCAACCACAAATGCCAAAACTAAAGATACAGTACATGCAAACTACACTGCCATTCATTTGATTAGACTATGGTCATATATACTGTATGAAGAGTAGCTGTAATAACTATCATTCCCACAAATTCGCTTAGTAATGATACATGATGCAAAGACCATCCATATACCTCCAATCTTTTCTTAAATGTTGAAAGTGATTTCAACAACTTTTTATGAAACCATTACAAAATTTAACTATGCTGAATGAGTAGTTTAAATTTCTTATTGTGTCCTCTGTTTTCTCAGTTCTATTAAGAATTTATTGACTTCATATTATAAATTGTAAATATTTTGTAAACTTATAACATATCCCCTCAAGAAATCACCTTCTAAGAAAACATTCCTAACTCCTTCATCCTTCCTTATTTACTCTCAAGGCCAGAAATCATTCTTGGGAATCTATGTTACTCTCTTTCTATCATAAATATATATTTTCTTAAATGAGGGGCCTAGAAATGGGTTGAATACTATAATACTGGTCTAACATACCTATTACACAGATTTACTTATATTTTTCTTACTTTTGTAATCAACATGGTGATTTTTAATTTTTATGCCTAAAATCAAAAAAAAAAAAAAAAAAAGACTAAATTCCTTGTTTTTATATGATGATCAGACATTTTTAAATAAATACTAATAATATACCCAAATACTGATCTTGGTTTACAGACTCGAGCCAACCCCCATTTATATTGTAATTAGAATCTTCATTAAGGTAAATTACATGAATAGCATTACACTTTTCACTATTACTCATAAAATTCATTTACCGTCACTTATCCACCCATCCAAGAAGTCTATCTAGATTACTTTTAGGTTTAATAAATCTGTCGTTACTTCTCACAGATGAAGTTACTCTGGTATGATCTGCAAACTTGGAAACCTTATATATATTTCATTCATGAGACGCTGAAATACATTGCACATATCATATTTAAAAACGTTCTCTGTCTATCATTTTTACAAAATACTTGAATATTAGGTTGCCATATTTTCCTTAGACCATTCCTTATTTTTAGCATTTTTTTTTTTTAGTTGAGACAGCATTTGCTAGATTAGGCCTATTAGCTGACTGTAGGCGTAGTTAACCTTCAAGTCAGATTAGGTTAAATAAAAAATATTAGATCTAACGAAGTATTTCAATAATCTAACCATGACTTAAAGGGTAAATCTATGACTGCAGTCAGCTAATAGAACTAATGTAACTCTGTCTCTTATTAACTAAATAAAAATGCTAAAAATTACCAATAAACACTCTAAGGACAAATATGAAAGTTAAAGAACAATCCCTTCACCAATCGGAGTAAACATTATTTTAATGTGCCTATATGACATTTTTCTTTTTTTTTAAAATCTATAAATTCTAAATAAATTGAAGAGACATTATAACTGAAAAGTAATTAATTAAACATGGCATTCATTTCAAAATTCAATTTTCAAATAACTGTACAATGATAAAATACAACAGGCCGGTGTTGCATGACTACAATTAATCTCCTACAAGTAAGTAAATTGAGAAAGCAACATTCTATTATAAGGAAATCATCAAGTGAACATGGCACTATGAAAATGACCCAGCATAAAGAGCCACTTCAAACCGCAAGGTATAAAATTTTAATAGCGCCAAGAGAAAAACATTGAAAATGGAAGCCTAGTTTATACATAGACTATGAATTTATACCATAGTATACCGTGGCGTAAGTGCGGAACCATCATAAAATAATGATATGGTACAGAGTCTACCATTCCAACGCCGACCGTCACAGAATGTGCGGGTGACTACAAGGTTAATTGGAGATTTGAATTTTGGTTTCAAATTTGGGTAATGCAATCCTAGATGCTATTCTTGATATAATGAATCCATCTCGTATGTCATTGCCACAAACTGCAGCTGATGCTTTAGTAACTAGTTTCATGCAGAGCTCTACTGCTTGTGAATGGACGAAATCTTAAAGCAGCAGGAACGTAAAAATCATCGTTTAAGTTCATTATTAGAAATAAAATTTGTAAGTGGTGGTAGTAAGTGTATCTGAATGCCAGTCAATTAGATTT